>JAODOY010014383.1:9841-27238 GCA_025399855.1 Forbesichthys papilliferus | reverse complement strand
GAGAGAGAGAGAGAGAGAGAGAGAGAGAGAGAGAGAGAGAGAGAGAGAGAGAGAGAGAGAGAGAGAGAGAGAAATGTTCCACTAAAGTATGCTTTTCTTTTTCTTTCTTTCTTCTTCTTATCGACCTTGTTGGCCAGACTTGCGACCAACGATGCCCTCCATCAACGTTAAATATAACCCTTCGTCTTACCACTGGCTTGCTTTATGAGACTATAATCGGGAACAGTGTTACCCTGTTTTTTTGTGGGTCCAGGCCAAGCTAAACAGCCGGTGATGTTTCCAGCATAAACACCCACCGACGGAGGCTCTCCCAGGCCGCTGAAGCTTGGCTCCCCCTAATATCCTATATTTCTACCCAGGACACCCCAAGAACCTCTGCTCAGACTAGAAGTCAAGGCCTGGATGGCATGGAATTATACAATGAGACCGCATGTGCATGCAACATGCATACAGGATCATGTATTGTGGTGTATGATGTGATTCGGTAGGTAAATTCCTCTTAGACATGCAAAACATTAACCTGCACTCTGGAAATATTTGATGCCAGTACTCTCCTCATAGTGTGTGTGTGTTTGTGTGTGTTTCTTTGCAACACAGCCAGCACTCTTGCGCCAGTGGTCCTACTGATCAGCTACTGATCAACAGCTTCACAGCTGTCAACTGCTGGCCACTCACGCAGAATGAGTCACAATACGGCGAGGCTATAAGCGCAGCTGTTTGGCCCTGCCGTAAACCTAATGGTCCAACAGTCCGCGGCAACAGTCTCACACTGTGTGATTGGCAATCAATTAGGAACCAATTGCATGCTGGCTAATGCCTGGCATCACACGTTTGTGAGTGACATTCAGAAATGTAAAGGTGCAACAAAGCAACCGAAGTGTATGTAGATATAATTTACATGAAGTTAAAAGTATAGTCAGCTATCGCAAGCTAATTTTTAAGATAATACTGTACACTTTGTTAAATTAAACAAAAAAATCTCCTCGCATTTCGATAGTTCACCGTTCCGTGTGTGTTATAAACAATGTGGCAAACACTGCTCACAACAACAATGGCTTCACAATGCGTTTCAATGTGTGGGGCGGTGCTCGACGTTAGCATGCGTTTTCAAGAATGACTAACCCTGCCTTAGAAGTAAATCAGTGTCACTGGGGTGTAATGTAAAGGGAACTACTGTGTACTGTCATGACGTTAAGGAAAGAAACCTCAGCCAATACATAACTGAACTTAACGTTTTGCCCTATGAGCCTGGCAGCATGTGGCGTTCTATTCAATGTATTCCCCATTTATTTTGTCATTGTGGTCTCTGCTGGGCTTGAGTTGGGTTCTCTGCTTTGAGTGTCAGATCGTAAACTTGGGAAGGGGTGTCGGGTTGGGGAAGGAGGGGGGATGACGTGCTGGCCTGTTCCAACTCACCCTGTGGACGGGGTCATAATGCAGCCTCCCCGGTCCGCGGTGACTCTGCAGCCGCACCCCCTTTCCGGCGTGTCGTGGTTCATTCCAAAGTTGTGTCCGAGCTCGTGTGCCAAGGTGACTGCAGCTCCTAGGGCGTTGTCTGAGTGGTCCTGGGAACACGGAGAGTCACATTTAAAAGCGACTGAAGATATTACACTTGGTTGTCAATCGCTAATGTCTACGCTAGCTGCCTGTTCTGTGTGTGCCAGTTTAAAAAAATGATCTGGTGTTTCTACCCAACCGTGCCTTTGTAAATGGGAACATAACAACACCGTCCCAGCCTTGACAATGTGTGTCCAATGGGGGCAAGGCTTCTGGAGGGGGCGGGGCTTCTGAGGAAGCATCCAATCTTTAATCATTGATGTGTGTCTTACACAAACTACATGGCTGTGTATGTGCTTATTGAAGCTTTACTCACAGGTATATGCAGGGTAGGATGTAACTGATTACAAAAAATAAATAACTGTAATCCATTACATTACCAGCTAAAATATTGTTATTAGAGTTTTAAAATGTTTTTATTAGAAGATTACTTCTAGAACAACTTCGATATAAAAGTGATAAAAACAATTGTCTGTTTTCTTAGTGACTTTTCATTAATGTCAGTCATTCATTGAAAAAAAGTCCTACTTTGATCTGCCCCCCTGAGCAACATACAGAGTCACAAAAATACAAAGATATGCTGTTCCATGCGGTGAATTGCTTCGGATGACATTTCAAATAACACATTTATTACAGGGACATAATCCAAAAGAAATGGAAAGTAATCATCATTTTACAAAATATAGGTAATCCAAAAATGACATTACTGATTATAATATTAGTCTGGTAAATAGTAACTGTAAGGGATTACATTTAAAAAGCAGCCTACCCAACCCTGGGTATACGTATGGTGCTGTCATGAGAAATAGAGCAGCGGGCGAGAGACTGTCATCATTCGCTGGCTGGCGAGGCTTGGCAGAGCCAGCTGTGCTGTGCTGTCCTCTAGCACACACAGATAAGAACTTCCTCAGAGCAAAGCTAGCTGTCCTCCTCACAGCAAAAGGTACAAAGGCAAGGCAAGGATTGGCAACGCACCATCCCAGGGGAGAATACCTTCAGGAGGAAATGTTTTGTTTTTGTTTTCACTTTCCGGTAGGCTATAGGACATTGTCTTCAGAATTATTTATAGGTGTATGTGTAACATTTTGTATAACATTTGACTGAATATGTTACCATGATATCTGCACATATCATTCCCACCCTCCGCCTTATTTTTTAAGTTATGTCAAAAACACACATACAAGAAACAATGCCAGTTCATTCAAGTGCCCATTGGTGTGTAGTACACACCAATGGGCACTTGAATGAGCACTTGAATGAATGAAACAGTACACACTGTGTTTACATTCACATTTATTTCTGGACACAAATGTAGATCCAGTCCTGTCTGCGTGTATTAATCATCCAGTAGGAAAGCATCCAAAGAAACTACTGCAGAGAATGATATATAGGGACATACCTGTACACAGAGTCAAGGAACATAGACAGGCAAATGTCCAACAAATAATGCTTTAAAAACACACACACAGTTTTACGGCACCAGTTTTAGTGACCGCCACGATGACAGTTGGGATGGTCCGAGCACCCGCAACGCAGGCGCAGTGAAACAGCACAATGACTCTTAATGGTTACTGCTACAGTAGTCTGACGCTAATCTACTGCTCATCTACTTACATTTCTCTGCAAGGTGTTTAAGCCACTAAAGGTCAGATAAATCAAACCGTGACGGCAACTTTTGGCTCGTCCCGGCGCGTATGCACGGACGGATGCGCACATTGCTGTGCACGGGGCCTCTGTCCGGGAAGGGGGGGTATTTTGGATCGGCTGTCAGCAAGCCCTGGAGTCCAGCTGTGCTGTCTGGATTTGTTCACAAATGACTAATTCCATTTCCTGGAAAATCCAGACACCTTTGGCAGTTATTCAGCTTCAGCCGGGGGAAGATGAACTGCTAAAGAGGGCATTACCATCCAAGCGGTCTCTGCTCTCTCAATACACAGAACATCACGAATGTTACATATCGAGTGCTGGCTAATGGATAGGCCAGATGGCTTCAGGATGAATGTATCTGGCGCTATCTAGCTAGAAACAAAATGAATAAGAAAAGAAAATTGATACTAATAGGGAAAGCCAAGCTAATAGTTTTTTTTGTGGTGGAAGGGTTCGACTGAGATAACAGGGGTTCCACCAGTAGAAGGATGTAGAGTTGGAGTCTATGACCTAATGTATTTGAGTGTAAAAGGTCTCTGTCATAATGACCATGTGCCCCCACTTTACCATCTGGGAAGACGAGAGCTAAGAAGCATATGTGGACTAGTTGTAACCCTGAACAGCCAGCCAGCCAGACTCCAAGGGAAATACAGCCAGCCACTCTGACAGAGAGACAGACATTATAAAATGTGCGTATGACTTATTGAAATATAATGCAAGCCCACACCCAAGGTGTAACGTTGCTGTACTATAATATGCGATAATTTCCAACACAGCCCTGTTGTTGTTTTTTTTCTTTATTATTCCATTCTACAATTCATGTCTGTGTTTGTTATGCGCTGCTGAATGTCATCGATACGGGTGTTGGTTTATCTGCGAAACAAAACAGGGCGCATGCTGACCTCTTGAACCCCTACGGTCGCTGACACGGCCTTGCGTGGACACAGGCTGGCTAACGTGCGCACCTTGAGCCAAGCATGAGTTCATTTCAACCTTTTCAACCACTCTGCCGAGTGGAGAAGCACGTCGGAGAGCGTCAAGGAAGGAAAAGAGGTGGAGAACGAGGAGAGAGGGATAGAGGGGTTGATGGGGTTATAAACTAGGCCAATTAAAGCCACATTTGCAGAAAATCCTAGATAACTCTTGGCAGGGATCAGTGTCTCTTGTTTGGTCGTGTGGTATTTGGGTGATATTTCCCTCTGCGCATCAATTTGGCCGTTTATGCATATTCATTTTGTGTATGCCTTGTGCGTGTGTTTGCGTGTGGGTCTGTGTGTGTGTGTGTGTTTGTGTGTGTGCGCGGCCGTGCATAGTGCATGTACTGTATAAAGGTTAACGCTACTCACCATGACGATGCCCCCAGACTGCTCTGCTGTGCACATGCTCATGATTGGCGCCATGCCAATGGTGGTGCCCTGGAAATATACCCCACTTGGGGTGGAAGGTACAAAGGAACGGGTCAATGTCAGGCGCCGAGGTGATCCAAACAGTAAAATATAAGTTCCTACTTCACCGTTTTAGGTTACCTTAGGGGACATGAAAAAGTTCTCAACTAACACAGCATAAGAACTTTTTGTTCGTTTGTGTTTTGCTACAACAAACCACGTCTGCTTCAGGGAAGTGCAAGTCATTCAACTGTCTTCCTCTCCAATCTTTCTAATGTTTTCTGAGTTTGAACATATTGAAATAGTATTTACAGCCTTTTGTTTAATGTCACGTTTTGCAGGTGAGGATGTCTACGCTGTTAGCTAAATAACAAACAAATGAAAACATACATAGGACATTCAGGGCTCTGTTCAATTAAACAAAAAAGCTATCAGCACTCTCATGCTACCCTAGTGGTACCTGACAAGCTGGGCATTATCATGAGGCCTCTGAGGAAGGAGTTTGACCTTCCTCCAGTCCAGGAACTCGTGCAGGGTGGTGAAAGGGTCCTGGGTGATGGGGCATTTGTCTGCGTCACTCCACACCTCCAGGCCAACAAGAGCCACGCGGATGTTCAGGGCTCTGTAGAACTGATGCCACAAATAGACAGGGAGGGGAAGAGAGAGAGGGCGGGAGGGAGGGAGGGAGAGAGATAGACAGAGAGATCAAGAGAGAGAGAGAGAGAGCGCTCTGATATGGGGTTTAGGGACAATGTGAACCCTCGGTGCCTGAGCTGATAGTCTGTTCTGGCAGCTGTGAGTTCAGGATACACATTCCCTTATTAACCTGCACTGTATATGACCTCAATAAGCACAGATGACATCAACCAGCTCTTAAGTAAAGGCCAGGGGACTTCGACACTCGCCGGTGAACATTTTCCTGTAAATAAATCACTGTTTTCTTTAATTAAATAAAACCTCTGTCCATGCCACAGTACTCGGCGCTCCATTTCTCAGCAGCGATATGGAACCGATCAACCTATTATAATCCAATCAGCTTGTACACGGTCGGTCGGTTAATTCCTAACCGGCTGGACGAGACATCTAATAAATCAACGTTCCCAACGCCACACCCCCAGCTATTGATTAAATTGTTACCTTGTCTACGTAATTGGCGATCTCAGCTAGACGCTGCTTGACCTTCTCCATGTCCTTGCCTTGCTTCTGGAACTGGGAGACACACACGGGGAGAGAGAGAGGTAAACCGCCACGGTGGGGGTGGGTGGGTGGGGTGGGGTGATGTGTGTCACTATCAAAGACTTGGGGGAACGTGTTATCATTGGATCGGCTGGAAAAAGAGTCTTCAAAGAGCAGAGACCGTCCCGGAGCTGCAAACACTGTCATGTAAATTCATGCGACTGCAGCTACAGTAACTTCAAAGAGCTCCACGGCAAAGCTCAGGCAGGCGAGATAACCTTAACCACCTTGGATTCAATCCCACATTCATATCCACACACACACACACACACACGTACAGTCACGCGTCAGCGACGGGCTACACTATGTGACATTGACCTATATATCTGGTGTCAGGGTGAATCGCTTTGTTGTTCTTAACGCCTCCAGCATGACATGAGGGATTAGGCGGAGGTGGCCCGGAGCACGAGCTGGACGCTCGGGGGGTGGGTGAACTTTGGGTGGGGGTGAGAAGAAGCTTACCTCTCTGTTGTCGGCCACGATGATCAGCTCCACGTACTTTGTGGTTGTGGTCTGAGCGTGCCGCTTGTTCTGTGGATGGGTGGTGTTGAGGGAGGGGCAAGGAAGGGGGTGAAGGAGAAAGGGAGAACAAATAAAGGGAGGGAAGGCAGTAGCAGAGAGAGAGAGAGCGAGAGAGACATCTGGACAAAACTCTAGGAGCGGACAGGCTAAATATAGCAGGTGGCGACTCAACAGGGCTTAACGCCCCGCTCCGCACAAGCCCCAACAAGTCGGCTGGGCTTCCTGTCGGACGCATCGGGCTTAGCCAAGGTTACGTGGAGCCCTGCATGGTAGCAATACTCCTCTGGCTTATTGACTCATAAATCACCGCTTCTCTAAACTACAGTGTACCTCCGTCCACACACTTGGCAGCATTGTAAAAGCACAGAGAGGAGAAAAAAGGTACGCGAAGTAAAACCAACTGGACAATAAAAAACAAACACCGGCAAGCTCTCAAGGCAACTGTCATCTGCCGGCATGTGCAGTGATTGATTGATGCCGCCATCCTGCGTTTACCGGTACACGTCAGACAGCGGAGGACAGGTTACGGGGAGAGTGAGGCGATGGCATGACATGATTGGAGGCTTCCGCGGACCTGAAAGGGGACACGCCCCCTCCCGCTCGCCTGTGGAACAGATGCCGCTGCAGTGTTGCGCGTGGGCAGGCAGGCAGCGAGGAGAACACTTCCTACAAACACACAGTAGACGCTCTTCTGCTCCCATTGTAAAACCAAAGTCACTTGCAGGCGAACCAACATCCTTATTTAATTAACCTTGTGTGTACAGTGCGTATTTGAGTCACCTTCAAAGCTACACACAGTTGTTAAAGTGACACTCAGAAGATCAGAGCCCGTAATTGATTCACCAGCTCACTGTTTACAATACACAAAGGTGTATGGCTGTAGCGGTACAGGAGCAGTAGAGATGTACTCTTGCAGTTTCAAAACAAAATGTTGTTGTAAGGCCTGTTATTAACAAAGCAAATGTATTACATCTATGCTATGGCAATATAAAAACTAAGAAACTGCTTACAACGTTCGTTATTATTTCTACAAAATCACTGTTTACATATTGAGTCAGGATTGCAGATTTATCGAAAACCCGTTACTGATCAGACACTGTCCCAGTTTATTTAACTATCATCATTTAAACACCATGTCTGCTAAACCTGGACTATATTTTTAGCCCTGGGCACAGCTCAGGTCGTCAGCAGCCATACACTTACAGCTCTGCATAGAGGTACGGTGACGTAGTCAAGCACTGTGTATTCTTTAATTGTAGTGGTTAGGCTCTTCTACACTGTAGAATTCTATATATAAAATCATTTGGCATTGTTTTATTTATTTTGTTTGTCTAATACACTAAGGCCATGTTTACTGTATAGGGATTAAGTCCTAGACAGAACTTTGTTCAGTGGAGATCATTTAATTTAGTCTAGGACTAAATATTAAGCCGGGCCTTAATGTTTAATTAAGAGCCAATCTTTTAGCGCTCTAAAACTCTAATAGCTTTATTAAAGAAAGGGTGGGTTAATAAAGACTCTAGATCTTAATTGTATGGCAAAGGTCAAAGTTATCAGATGAAATAAAAAGAATTAGTGGCATGCACAATAAATCTCTTATCCCAGGAGGATCAACCCATACTTGTCACACAGTTATAAATCAAAACTGGGCTTTCATTGTCTTTTACTCTGTCCAGTCTTTCTGCATTGTACTGTTATCAAGGTACGATCTCGTAGCTAGTGCTAAATCATCATTACTGCCTTCTTACCACTGATCCATTTCATACTGTAGCATATTGTAAACATGACCATTCAAGTTACATGACTGCTGTTTTAGCCTAGCTCATGGTGTATCCATAGGATTGAAAGCCTATCTTTAGTTAAACCCATGGCACTGTACCTTTAGACTTCAATACCAAGTCATAGTATAGACAATAAAGGTATGGTAAGGCATTCTGGAGAAAGCTTGGTGATCTTTGAACTCTCCCTTCATTGCCATAGGTTTCGTCCTCAGATCCTCCACCCCACACATTGGAAACTCATTGCGAAGGCTAGGATATGGTTGCTAAGTATTGGAATCCCTTTTCAGCATGCAGAGAACGGTAAGCTAGGAGATATTTGGTGAACTTGACCAAACCTGTATTAGCTTACCATACCTTTAATAAACTACAAATAAATAAACTCCCAACTGATGAATCTGCCATTAGCCTCCATAGTTTCTCAAAATCATACTTCTAACATGTCTACAAAACTGATCTGACAACTGGGCATCATCAACACATATTTGATACACTAGCTCACTCTCACCTGCGTTTTATGTCTTGTTCGAAGGCTCCCTTTTCCCTTTCTATTTATACCTGCATGTGCCTCCATTCTGCCATCCGTCACCGCTCAGATAAACATCAGTACGATCTATAGTGTGTACTCTGCATATCAGCGGTCATCATCTGTAGAAGCTGGCCAAACAGCAAAGGACCATGCACCCCTGTCTAATGATTTATCCCCATGCTCAGGTGAGCAGAACCAAAGACATTATATAGAGGAGACATTCGATCATTTTGAATGGAGCTCTATGGGAGAATTCTGAAACGCCAAAAGTGACAGTTGGAAGAACATATCCCACCTCTCCCCCAGAAGAGCCAATTGCAGAACGGATAACACTATAAGCCATTTCGATGTCGTGAAATCTGACGCATGTGTAGTGGAATTTCAAACTGGTGAAAAAAATGCTTTTTAAGCCTTACTTTGGGGCAAAATCACCAAACGCTTTAAGATGTGTTTTATCAAATTTGACTCGCAATTGTATACGTGCAATTCTTATGTGTCACGGATCACTGAAAAAGCGGTTATGGCTCTCTCCCTAATAATGCAATTCATTCTAAATAAAAGTGTGGAAGTTAAAAGATAATTGCCGAGTGGTGAGAGTTGCCTATAAGGACTTTGGCAGAACTACCAAGCGCAACAGAGACAAAGTGAGTGGGATGGCAATCTGTTAAAGGTAGATCGAGGGGCCCTGTTAAAGGCTTGATGACGCGGACGGCATTTTGGTCTCATGTTCCGAATAAATGTTGGCACTTAAAAGGCAGGACTGCTGCCGTTTATCTGCCTACCCTCTGCACACTAATGGTTATGGCAAGATCAGATGAGAGCAACAGCGGTGTAATTCAAAAAGTAGCTCCTCGCTGGTTGTCTCCGTTGCAAATGGTATCTGTAAAAGAGGGTTAAGGGGAGGCCTATTTCTTCTCTAATCAAATACAGTACGTGCACTGTGTTGTTGATACTCAGTAGGTAGTACTCAGGCTAAAAGGAAACCGCAAGATCTTGCCAGCTAAGTCCACATGTTTACAAGCTGGGGAAAAAGAGTTGCCAAGAAAGCGGAATTTTGTTAGGAGAGTTGCGTAGGATTTTCACCTTCATTTTGAGGTCTAAATGCTATCGTGAGTTAGAGAGTACATAGACACTGTGGCACGTAGGTATGTAAAAGACACAGACACAGGAAGCAGTTGGTACCCTTGTGCCGAAGGCTCTGAATAGGTTGCCATCGACGTGGTTCACGCCAAGCTCAGCGGGGTAGGAAGCGTTGACGTCATGGCCGCAGGTGCCAGGGGTGAAGCCGAGATGTTCGGCTCTGTAGATCCAGTGGGTTGTGTTGACGGGGTCATCACACGGCTCTAATACGTAGGATCTGTCTTCTAGAGAGATAAAACCCCTGGGAGGAAAAACAAAACACAGTAGAACTCCCTGAGAACTTTCTGAAAGTGGTAAATCCTCTCCAGTGGGTTTACTTCTAACACACAGGGAAACTGAAGTCTCGATAATTATAATGAAAAACACTTTCACTGTAAGTTTAGATTTTCCTACGATGAAAGTCAATGCAGCCTATTGTGTTCGGTACCAATAATAACAGATAATTGCATGAGACAGCGCTCTAGTCAGTTAATATCATGCTTAATACCACTGATAGCATCCACTAGTAGTAGAGTAGTAGAGTATAAATGAGCTATGACACAGTAAGCACTGTTGGTCATGGGAATAAAACCGCTGGCTGGATTCTGTGCTTATTAAATAGTATTTTCCGTGCGTATTAAATAGTAGCTTCTAATAGTATGGCTTCTGTTTTTCTATGTCTATGTGTTTAAAAGTAGCTTCTCTGATATGAATTGACATCCTCGTGCATTTAGTCAAGCCAAAACGGCCAAGATTTTAGCAACTCATAAAATATTCAAAAACACATTAACTCACATAGCTTCCCCCATCAGCCTGTCTAAACCTAGAGCAATGTGTCTTGGTGTTTAGGCCAAATGTAGCTCTTGTCGAATGGGTTTTCAGCATTTGTCTTCTGAAGGAAAGGTTATAAAGGAACCAAAGGCATAATGCCAAAGAACAAAGGTTTAACAATCAGCACCCTTAGAGGGTTAAGGCGTTAAGATAACATCTAAGAGTCACTTTCACAATGTCAGGTTTCATGCTTGTTTCTTCTTGTAGTCACACGCATATCATGTTTAGGGATAACTAGGTAAATTCATTAATAACAATGTGACCAAATTATATATCCCCAAGTGTAACTGCACCCTAAAATTATTTTTTTGTGTGTGCGCGTGTGTGTGTATGCTCTACAGTACCAATCGGACATTAGGATGAGACAAAAATAGCCTGTCTGTTTCAGAGCGAGACTGGTGCATTTTTCCAGTAAATCACTTGCGCTTTCAAAATAAAAGTTTTACATTTATACATTTATTTTTCCCTCACAGGAGACATTTTGTGTGGGACAAATCGAACTGTTTCCAATATTTGAGGGGACATGTCCCACCCTTCCCCCCCTGGTCCTGAGCCACTGAGGGAGAGGTGTTTTGTTTCAATATAGTTCAAACATCACAATCCTACTGCAGGATCCCAGTGACACCACCTTTAAGAGATGTCAGCCACAAACATCAACTGCTGGATTTGACCAGATGACCTTTAACCTGAGGGTCTGGGTTGTGATACGAACCTGCTGAGCCAGACGTTGAATCCAAGCTAACCAAGCTAACCTAGCTAACCAAGCTAACCTAGCTAACCTAGCTAACCTAGTGAAAAGTCACACCAGAGAGAATGGAATTCAACAGAAAGTGTTCAACGGACGGCACTTCCGCATTCGATTTTTGGAAAGGGGGTGGGAGTTGGGGAAGCTTTTCATTTCAGAGTTCCTGCCAAGTAAATGTGGAGGTCCCTGGATCTCACAATAATTGTGCCCATTATTTCTCTCTAGAAGCGTTTGTGTGTATTTTTATTATATTCCATTCATTCTCAAGTACCTACGATCAATCTGAGGCCACTACGGTATTTCTGCAGCAAACTGGTAAATGTGCTTTGTTTCACGTCATGCTTAGTAGATTTGGCGGTCTGGGCGCTGTGTTAGTGCCTCTTAGTGACACACAACCACTTAGACCGGAGACGTTCCGTTTGTGCCTCCACTGAAATGTATTACAATGTCCCATCGTGTTATTATTCCAGTGTCTTTGGTCACACTCACCTGAGCCCAGCACAGGTACTGAGGCTGACATCTGAGTTGGCACGGCCCTCCACCTCTCCATGGTAGTAACAGTTCACCTGAGGAAGAACAAACAACAAGACATGAACCGTACCCCGCTAAAACCACAAGTTGTTTATTTTATAACTAGGTTGTTCAGCAGACCCTTTAATACAAGCAACTTACTCTACGTAAGTATTAAGTATTATGGAACAATTAAGGGTTATTGCTTAAGGGTGCCTACCTGTAGACTATGTGTGTGTATTGGCTGTGTATTGGCAAAAATCTGGCGATACGATACGTATCACAATTCATTATATTGCTTGTTATATTGTTAATGTATTTTGTACATGGTCTCTTACAAATAAATTAAGTTCAAAACAAAAATAAAAAAGTATAATTTCATTTTTTAATCGATACAGTGTTTTAGAGAATCGATACAGTATCGTGATAAATGGGTGTATTGATATTTTCTTTTACCCCTACTGACGCGGCATGTCGGGAGGTTGAACCAGAACATCTTGGCTGGAAGTCGACCATGCTAACCATTACTAACCTATGCTGTTCTCAGGCTTTGGTGTGCTTACCAATTACTCCCACTCAATACCACCGCCCTATACTTTTGGAAAGGAGGTGTTAGGCACTTGTTGTGCTAATCTTTATACACTCACTGTGGTAATGCTTTCACACATTCAAAACACATTCACATGTTGTGTTAATGTTAAAAAGACATGTAAAACAGACAATATTGTGTCATTTTGACACAAAACATGTAAAATATTCTGAGTAAAGATAAAATGGTGCAGCGGTAACCTTGTTTCTTCAGGCCATACCTGGCAATGTCACGGCGCAGAGGAAATGTCTGATTTAGTCAAACCTGTGCTTCATATTTTCTCCATGTACCTTAGGCCTCTCTTATGAAGCAGCTACACGCAAGGACGCCTAACAAGCCCCTCCCACTTTACCCGCCTCTATATATAGAGTGCAGGACAATTAATTCCAAAAGCACGCCTCCGCAATGTCGACTGACCTGAACCAGTAGCTGAGATTTGCACATTCAGCGTTGAATACTGACCATCTGGTGTTATAGAGAGGAAGGATACTTGCATATTTGTTCTGCCATGAAACAAAATCCCAATTAACCTTTTTTTTTGATGGATTTTGTTAAAGTTTGTTTGTCCAAATACTCTTGATAATTAATGCAGTCTTTACTCTGTTCTTCTCTGTTCAATACATTCAAAGTGTAGAAAACAACTATATAACAATGTGATATGCTGGTTTACTACCCTTGATGGGGTAGATCAGTAAATAATATGTAATTATACTAACACAATTTAATCAATGTTAATTTCGCCTGTTTAATGCAGCTCCTGAAGCACTTACTGTACAATGGTTTCCCTAGCGAACACGAATCACACATAATAACACGGCCGAGCTAATTTGATTCATTCTTGTTTATTTTTGGAGTTCTTAATTCTTCTGAGCACCCTCTTTGCCTACCCACGAGGTGTGGAGAGTTACAGTACATTACGTAAGAGGTGTAAGAGGTGAAAAGATGACAGCCCATTATAAGAAACATTCGTTTCTAGTGGTGTGGTGAGACTGAGGGGTTGGATTTAGTGCGGTGGAGTTAATGCTTCCACCTCATGTTTCTTTGATGAGATGGTGACGGTGATGCATCGATATTGGGGATATGAATAGACTTTTTTTTTGTTTGTTTCAAAAGCTTTCTGCAGAGAGAGCTGAAAATGCGCATACTCCTGCATACTGAGGAATGTGAAAGATTAATATCTAATGCCTGGATTACGGCGGTGCGAGACCACCTGAGGTGTGATCATGATTGTTTATCAAAACGTCGCGTCGCTGTTCCAAACATGAGCCCTTATATCCACAATCACCATCCACAGTCTCACAACAGACGGCTAGTCTCACACAGGGCGAGGCACGCCCCGTTCTTTATTTCACATGATGGGAGAGCGGAGATGAATTAACAGAAGAGGCGTGAAGCATGGCTCGCAGTCACTCCCGGGCCATACCTTGTCCGTGACACCGGCAAGACCCACCCCCGTAGATCTCCTCCCCAGAGATGTTATATATTTCCACACCCACCCAGCTGGCAGTACAAATGAATTCACTCCGGCTCACTCCACTCACTCTTAAAGGCTGTGGCTGTTTCCTCACATGAAGACGTAGCTTGTGCCAAAAGAGAGGAATAGGAGTGGGGTTGAAGGCAGGAGGGAGGGAGGGAGGAGGGGGGGGTCCATTAAGCTCCAGGCTATTAAGGCGTATGCGCAGGTAAATCACCGTGAGTTACGCACCGCCACATACAACGTACGTGCCGTCTGTCCATCCAGCCGTCTATCCGTTGTCTCTGCCCTGTGGAATGCCAACTATTCTGCTGAGCTGGCCAGGCTGGCAAAGGATCCCGCGCCTGATCCCAGAACAATCTCTCCGTCACACTTGGGGTGGGAAAATATTGTTCACGTTCCCTCTGTGGCCTGGACATTATCAAACTGCATGCATCTCATGTGTCGCAGTATATCTAGGCCAAGCGTTTCGTACACAGCTTGCGCAAGCTGTGCCTAATTATGCTTCCAGTGTATCTGAACACAAAAATATGTATCTAATTGCTTTTCAAATTGCTGATGACAAAATCCCTGAAATCATGCGAGCAGGTGGAAGTGTTACGCAACCGTACGAGAAACAGCGTAAAAGAGCATTGCATGGGTTCAGCCGCCTGGAAATGATTCCGTATATTAAAGCAATACTTTTTGATGCTTCCTGCCAGTGTTGGCCATTTGCAAATAGCCTAATAATGCACGTCCAGACAAAGCTTTTTAAAAAGCTGCATTAAACACGATTGTGTTAGTTTCTCATCCGCAATTCATTCATCTATTCATCTCTACACCATCACAAGTCTGAATGGCAAATGTTACTGACTGGATGGCTGGTTTCTTTCCGAAGCCTCGCGGATGGTGCAGGTTTAAGTCAATATTCAACAGTCAAGTACAGCAATGACTCTTGAGTTCTGAGGATACTGAGTATTGAGTCAGTTACTGTTATCTCATTCAATATTTTCCCAAGGTTTTGATAACATTGTTGAGGACTGGATAAACATCTTTTTATGGTTTTGAGCTTCATCCATTATAAAAGGACACAAGCAATGTTTCCGCCCTCTGCAGACCGGTTGTTTACAATATAGATCTGTAAACGCATGAGAAGATAAGTGAAGGGGAACACAAATGGAGCCCCTCACATAAACAGGCCCACCTTCAGACATTTTCAGAGTTTCTCTAACTGGTAAACCAACATTTCTAAACTTCTTCACCGACCCAAAGTAGATGCACAATGAAACAGAACTCAATAACAACAATTGCACCCAAAAGGGGCTTCACAAAAACTGCTGAGAAAGTGAGGAAAGGCAAAAAAAATTGCAGTTCCTAGATAATTAGTTCATTCCATTCGCACCCCAAGCCACATATTAAGAAACCATTTGATGTAGCCGGGTAACGTACCGTGAAGTTGGGAGAACCTGTAACCGCGCTGCCATCTTCCAGGTAATGGGTTTCTGTATAGTGACTTGCAAACAGCCGCCTAGAATGGATACACAAAAGGCAGAATATGCTCAGACATGGCCAAAAGTTAGGAGGAGTTAGATTATCCACACAATCAATCACAGCATCTTAGCTGGGTCCCTGACCACTGCACGGTGGATAACAGTGTGGCCGTGTGTGACGTGATTTAGAGCCCAACCCTGCGTTAAAGTAGAGATTTAATTGAAGCGAGCAGCTTTAGGGGGGAATACACTATGTGTCTCGTCTCGGTGTGAAAATGGATATGGCCCCCGGACGCTGTGACGTATTCTATTAAACTGCTTACACACTGCACGAACGCACCCTGAAGAGAAAGCCACTATCAATCCATAACGCACTCCTCGCGATATGCGGTAATTAGTTTGCAACTTTCAATGCGCCCTGCTAGACAGAAATGACCAGAGGAACATATTGCATTGGCACGGACGGATTATATTAGGAATGTGAGGTATTGTATTCATTTTATGGAATGATTATAATTGGAGAAATAGACACACACTGGAATCAAATAATAATAATAATAATAATATATAATATATAATAATGATAGTCGCTATAAAGGCTGTGAGGTTATCAAGTGATCCATTTATATTATAAATTCAGAGAGCGTGATAAATCAAACGTGGCATCGGTGGGGCAAGCACCGGGCAAATTCCCTGCTCTTTCCATTCCACATTCCATTTTGTTCTCTAAAGGCCTGCGCTTGCTGACGGTGTGAGTTTGGGGTCAGCGATGTTGGCTGACCTCTTCGTCCTCCGCCTCCACCAAGACTAGTCTCGCCCTCTACTCTTCCTGGCAGACAGAGAGACAGACAGACATACAGACAGTGGGTTCTACACTGTTTCTACAGCAGGGAGCCCCCCCCCCCCAGTGTGATGATTATTACACCGTGTGTGGAGAATTGGTTAGAAGACGACACTGTGTGTGTGTGTGTGGGTGCGTGCACGAGCGTTTCTCTGCGCGCGGGTGCCGTTATTTTGCTCGGACGTTCCATGGGGTGGAAAGTACTGTGTGTGCTGTATTACACCACAGGGCAGCAGCAGATGGCTCGCTGGTGGCTAATCCACCACAGGACAGCAAACCCCAGCAGACAGCTGGAATCTCTCAGTGACATCATCGCTGACAAATCAGCTGGGAGTGTCGGCTGCAACAGTGTTGGCTGGGGAAGGGGGGGGGGGGATGTTGGGAGGGGGGGCAGGTTTATTTAGTTTGAGATCCGTCAGCGTGAGGCGCAGTGTTTCCCGTCCGCAACGCGGCCAAAAGAGCTGGGAGTAATCATCGGATCAAAGCGAGGGCATGCCGAGCAGAGGGCCAAATAAAATGATGTGTTTCTGCAGTCTTAATTAGAGCTGTGCTCTTGCTTGGACAGTTACAGTACAATCTTAAACATCTGCCATGTGCAACAGAGAGAGGAGAGAGAGAGGGAGAGAGAGAGAGAGAGAGACATGAATTTAGTTTGTGGTCGAGTTCCCGCTAATATCTACCTAGAGACTACCTCGAAATGCTCATCAAGTGTGTGTGTTTGTGTGCACGTGTGCTCGTGCGCACAACCATTTGCCCTCCATATGTCCACTCCTATCTCAGTGATCCACAACAAGGACGGGCATTAGATATGTCGTGAGTCTGTTTACATGGGCAGCGGCAGCACCTCCTAATATCAGCCCGCTGCAGTGAGAGATGGTGGTACGGGGAGACGCAGAGTACGAGCCAATAAGAGCTGTAGGGGTAGAAGAAGAAGAGAGGAACTCTGCGCTCAGGTGTGGGAGGGGGGCGTGTGAGATTACAACACAAAAGTGGTTTTGTTACGCAGTTTGCAATCATCACAAACGGGTCCGGACAAAAACCCTTTAAAGTGACAACTCTGTCGGACACACACCCACACACGCACACGCAAAAATCATACCCTTACACCACAAGGTGTAACCCCGATTCATGCATTGACATCAGCTAAGTCTCCACACACACACAC
>JAODOY010014372.1:0-27240 GCA_025399855.1 Forbesichthys papilliferus | reverse complement strand
TATATATATACACATACATATATACACATATATATATATATATACACACATATATATACACATATATATATATACACACATATATATACACATACATATATATATATATACATATATATATGTGTATGTATTCACTGCATGATCCTTCTCAGGGCATTGTTTTATTAGTTTTTGTATATATTTTTGTAATAAAATATGTTTTACTTAATTAAAACTTCAGTTGATCCCAATGTTGCCTGCAACAACAAGCCATAGCCCTGGCCATCCCTCAACTATTTCTTCCTGAGGACGAGGAAGGTGACGGCCAGGATGAAGGTGAGCACAAAAGAGATCCAGGCCAGGACGTAGGAGTGTCCGTACCAGCCGTCCTGGTCGCTCGTGTGGAACTTTGCCGTGTAGATGGAGGCGGCGGCCATTATACACAGACCTGGAGGAGAGGCGGGAAGAGATGAATACTGATTTATATATGTGAATGTGATACAAGAACATTTATAATGTAGGCTATATGTGTATACTGTATGTACATCGCAAGTACATTGTAAATTGCTTTGGATAAACGCATCTGCTAAATTATCTAACTTATTCAGCTAGCAATTACAGTTAAGCGTTAATAGCTCATTTAAAACTTATCTCTAGAGTGTATATGAAGACAAGGAAGTTTTCAGAAGCTCATTAAATTTGAGCAGTTAATTCTTATTTAATAATAATGATTTAAGTGGTTGTCTCTTAAAAGTAATTAATTGGAAATCAAGAGAATATTATAAAGAGAAAAATTCATCCCAGAAGTACCTTTTACTTGAAAATTAGCAAAGTGGTTTTAATTACAGACTATACTACGGCATTGTGATTGGTTCAACTTTTTTACTTCCACAATGACAGAAACAGTTAAAAATAAAATGAATTGGACATACACAAGCACAACCACACTTTGTATTATTTTTCTATAGCCTACAGTTTCCTTACAAAAATGTTTCCATTTGGGTTTAAATAAATCAATGTGTTACTGTTTTATTTGTCCTTATGAAATCAAAAATTCTAGTCTAAAGTATTTAATTATTTTAGTTAATTCAGGAGTATACTGTATATGCATGAAAAAACCTCTTGATAATACAGTATTAGAATGGAATTTCCCGTACGTCCTGAAATCCAGGTTACTTACAGGAAATCAATTGTAGAACTCCAGAGAATGTGAACCTTTGGCCCTTTCCCAGAGTGTACAGCTGAGCCACAAACACAAACAATGCCAAAATGGCAAAAATACAGGCCAGCACTGAGGTGGCCTGCACCGCCTGGAGGTAGTCTATAAGGGGCAATAGAGAGCACATAACCACAGAAAACATTGTAAACAATTTATAACAATGAGGAAGGAAATATATTTATGTTCCATGATTATACAATTCTAGGAACATTTAATTGAGCTCTGAGGCAGATTTTTACAATATAGTATATATTATATTATACTACTAATATAATATACTATATTGGGTAGTACCACTGCTTGTTGGCTTCATTATAATATGAAGCATCCACTATAACCAGACAATTGATCCAGCCACAACAGAACAGAACCTACAAATTTAGCAAAACGGTCACACTATACATATGCATTACCTTCAGGGAAATCTTTCAGTTTGGTGTATTCCCAACTTGAATTTAAGACCCACCTTCCCCACAAATCAGTATAAGTGGTATTTGTCATCCACCAGGCCTGGGAGCAAAGAGAATAGTTACTTGTATCAACTTTTCTTATCTTTGTAGTTTATATATGACCAATGCTATCCCTATCACTATAGGCTATGTGCTATATATTATGTGTGTTATTAATCCCGACATTAACTGTTAATATTTGAATGTTTCACATAGAAAATCAAAACAAAATTAAGTGACTTACATTATCAATTGTGGCCACCAGAAGCAGAATGATGGTGGTAAGGTGCAGAAGAACTATTCCAGACAGGATCAACATTGTGCCCCTCTAAAAACAGATAACAGTGGAGTGAAGGCGGGGATACACAATATTTATTTCAGAGGATTCTACTAAAATTACGCAACTCCAGTCTAGATTTGAAGTGACTGTAATTCATCATCTGTCCCAAATGTCTGTCTCAACTCCCAAACAGGACAAAAACGGAGAAAAGTTAGCACCGACAGCAAGTCCCAACTCGTCCCAGCAGTCTCACAAACAGACAATGTGCTGGGTCATCAGATGAGACGTCAAACACCCCCCACTCACTCCCACTGAAGGACTGTGCGCTTTACCCCCGAGTCCCGACGACCGAGATTCATCAGAAGTTAGGGTTGAAATGTTCATTCTAAATAAGAAGGCCCGTTATTGCTTAGAGATCCGTGGCATGTTATATTTAAATCAAGCAAAAGGTTATCAGCGATTTAGAGGTTTAATTTTTTAAAAGGTTAAATGTATTCATTTGATCAATAAATCATCCGCAACATTTTATTTAAACGCTTGGAGCTTGTTGGGGGATTTCCAAAAGTTTGTGCTACCGTTATAGAAGAATAGGCCATATAACCAAATAGCCCAACAGAAAGAGCGCGAGAAATCGACGACGTAAACGTACAGTATACGATTAATATTTTCGGAGAATATAGACCCCTAATGTTATGAATAACTTATTCAATGTTTGAAAACTTTCGAAATTGCGCTTTATGAGCATTTCTGGTCGCAAAGCAAAATGCTAAATGCTAAATGTACAACTCTTAAAAGCGTTGCTGATACCCAACCAACTACACTTTAGATAACTTGTTTTGTGAACACAAAACTCTCTAAAACGTAGCCTACCTGTTCGAACGTTTTATTAGGCTATGTAATCACGCACAATGTAAACAATATAAACAAACCGTGTACCTACCTGAAAGTACTTTTACGCACGATAATTATTTTGTCTGAAACTGTGTAGACCCACCCAGCTTCGAACTCACAGCATACACATCACCATATTTTCCCTCTCCAGTCGCCTTCCTCCCTTAAAACCACACCCATATCTTTTTCCTTTCACTGGAAAGTTAAAATCAAATGTCTTACGTTTCCTTTTGTGAGTACAGTGCGTAAAGGCGCGCAATTTCCACATCATTCACTGTAATTGAAAAGAATATCCCTGTAATAAATATAAAAAAATATGTTGTAGACTACTATTTATTTTTCGGGTTTATATGTTTATATTTTGGTGTTTGCCATTCCACCCCTTATTTTATTTTAGTAACATTTCTATGTCTTGGGCAACTGCAAGGGTGTGTATTAGTTATTTCCAGATGTTGTTTCATTGTAAATTAACTATCGGTTCCAGGAATAATAATAGTAGGGAAGAGAATATTGATCCAGCATGCAAGGAAGGTATTCCTATTTTCCTACAGTGTGTAATATGATTTAATCCAATTAAGACCACTATGAAGCAATAGGAAACGTGATTTCATCTGCACCCTGTCTATAATTTATATCCACAGATTGCATGGCCTGTCTAACATAATGTCACATTATGCAATGCTGCATTTTCCAATTGGTAATATCAGTTGTTCAGTGACATCATCGGATAAAGAATATCTAATTCGTACAAATTCGAAATCGTCACCATTTTAAGGTAACGCGACATTTGTAGTTCCTATAGCTATCTTGAAAGCAACAAACCTTGTAACACGATTACAATCTCCAGTAAAAGAATCTTACAGAGATAGATAGGTCATGTTACATGGCGATTGTCTGAGGGCAGTGCAGGCAGGGAAGCCTTTCACCTATATGTAGTTTGGCTGAACAATGAATGTAGTGGGACTGGATTTATTAGATTATTATTACAATAATTAGCTAAGTAAACGTCTCTGTTTATTACATTATGCTAGGGTAGTCTTTATTTTGACACACTACAATGTGGGCATTATCCCCTTGGAGTTTAGTGAAGATGCCAGCATTGCTTACATTACTGACCCATATTGGATTATCTTGCTGGCAATTTCTATCCAAGAGTGGTGCCATCATTATATAATTGGGGGCCTATTAAGAATATAGTTTAATGAGTCATTATATTGTGTCCTCACAACTCTGTAACAGATTCTCACAACAATCAATGTCCCATGTGAGAGATAAATCAGGATTTGGACTGATTAAAAATATACATTTGTTTTTATTTCAGTTTTGAAGGAAGAGACCATCTATCTAGGATCAGCCAGTGTCAGATACAATAAAAATGGCCTTTGGATTAGAAGCTTGAGAAAATGTACCTCTCCCATGAGACCATGTATTATTGCACAACTGCTTGGGTAATGCTATAAGGACTTTGTTGGAGCCAGCATGGTAGGTCTTTGCATTTATGTTTTACAGTTGATGCATCCTCCAACATCCTGTTGTGCGGCTTCTGGTCATCATTATATTATAGTGTATGTCGTCAGCATTTGTAAATGTATATACTTTTTGTCAAATTCGCCAAATGAGATGTCTTGAAATAGCCAATAATCGGCTGTTATCTGTATACGCATCTGTATCAGACAGCCCTGGCTACATAAAGAGGGACACAACTTAGTGCACGACGTACATTTTTCCAGCTTTGGCCATGCCTTTCCAATGTGAGGGGCGGAGCCTCTGAGAGAGCACGGTGCAGCCTATGGCATTGAAGGGAGAGGTGATTTTGTATTGATAGAGTTAAAATACCTGGAAGCTTTCTAAAAAATAATACACCAATAATACATTAATACACATTTAATTGTAGGATACTTTAAGTATACTTTTTGGTATGGATTTACTCGACTCTTGCATTCAGGGTAATGTGGCACAAAGACAAAATCAATTTCCCCTGACATTACAACCAATAAATGCACATTACCACAACTTTCCGATCATTAGGCTACAACCGTCACCAACACATCCAGACCGTAATAACACCAGCAGCTACTGCCATGCTGTGCAGATTGCACTAGAGAATCTAATGACACAACCAGTATATAATACATCAAGAATAATTAAATGTAATTTCGTATTTTGTTGGGCCAAAGACGTATGATTAAGCATTCAGGCAACTTTATATCAGCTATATTGTATAATAGAAAAATATAAAACAATATAACCTTATAGGTTTACATTTAGACTATAATACACTATACACCTACTTGTAAAAAAATCGTAGAAAAAACAAAAATCGTACTTATATTTTACTATAGGCTAAGACCCATAATAGCTCTTTATAAACATGTAATATATATAAGCATTTGTATTTACAAGTTGAATCTATTTTGATTATCCTGTGCTGACGTAAATTACCCGTGGTTAGTCAGTGTTGCAGCCACTTAATTGATTGCGCGCGCTTTTCTTTTTAAATTGACGCCTTTGTTTGCGCACGTGAGCAAAAGGAATGCGATGTCTTGCAAACAGATGAACGAAATTGCTTTGCTTTTATGTATATTTACTTTAACCTTTCACACAACTCAAACTGTTTGTGCGTCAGCAAATGCAGAAACACTGAAGAATGTCAGATGGTTTCCTGTGGACCCAAGTAAAATATCAGTCGTGGACAGGTTGCAAAGTATTCAGCAAGGGAACATCGAAGGAGGTCGCGTTGACCGAGGTGCTCCAGTCCAACTTAACCGCCCCTATATTCGATCCTCTGATGTTCCCAGAAAGCAGTTTAACTATAACGGGGTGCCGAAACGAACGGGAATAGCCAATTACTCATCAGAAGCCATCACCAGATTTTCGTGGACCTACGGTGACGTCCATCGAAGGTCTCAGTCGTCTGACACTGAAGATGGATATCAATCTGACTTCCCAGGTAGACTAGGTCGTCCTGGCTTTAGCCTACTGTGATATTGGCTAACTGGCATAGGTTAAGGGCAATCGTCACTTCTTCTCTTTCCTTTGGTTTCCTCTCAATCAACAGGTTTTCAGGATGTCCGTGGAGAGGTGTCATTTGACTCGAGCCCTTATTTCTCCGAATGGTTGGCCATGAGGCCTTTTGTGCAGTGTCATAAAGATATCATGACATTCACTGCTAGTGTCAACGCATATGCACACCTTTTTGTAGATAGAGGTAAGACCTGATGAGAGAAATGTCTCCTATATGTCTACATCACAATTGTTTTGTCTAATATTACTTTGTCAACTGTTTTTGGAATGTTTGCCTTTAGATTGAGGTAGGCCATGTGTTCTAATGGGTGCATGTAATGAAGTCTGTATTTGTTAATGATTCACTAAGACATGCATGGGAGTGGATGCTAAGGGCTTTTACATTTTTACATCAACATATTGAGCCATGCTAGAACAGTATCTCTGCTGTTTTAATTCAAATATTAACCAGTTGTTGGGCTGCTGGTTAAGTTAGAAAATGCCTCTCTTACATGGCAGAGTATACATTTGGTGTTAAAACTGCTGCTGCAATTGTTCAGTGTCAGTAAAATGCTTTCAAGTAATAAAACCAGGAATTACAATAAAACATGGAAAGATGTGATTAAAAACAACTTGTGTTAATGGCAATACATAGTCATGATGACTTGTACTAAAACAAACTTAACACCCATGTAAATATGCAGCTACACTTCATAGACTTCACTGGGCATCACTCGCCACGCCCATTAAACACAGCCAACCTCTTTGAAAGTAGTTCAAAAATGCTTAACGTTTTCAAGTAAACTGGTTGTGCAGTGAGACAGTTAATTCCACATTCCACATTCAGTCCACTGAACGCACCAAATATGTCCAGTGTAGAAGGCGGAGCTTCTGAAGGACCACACTATGGGATTGAAGGGGATGAGTTAAAATATCAACTAGCCTTCTCCAGAATGACTACCTGTCAAGTAACAGTTTCCTTTATTTACAGAGGGTGCTGCCCCCATCTCCCTGTTCCACATACCTTCTTCCTGTGGTTTCTCAGTGAAAGGCACCAGGCAAGACTTTGTGATGATGGCGTCTTATGACGGCTGTTACATAACGCAGGAGGTACCCTTTAGTCTGCTGTGAAATACCCAGGTGTCATAAAGGTTCTCATGTTGTTTTTAAAGTTAGACACCTTAAGGGCCTTTGTCCACCAAACACGCTTTTAGCGCAGAGAACGCATGTTTTCAATACAAACAATATGTAGTTATGTTGGAATCGTAACTTTTTTTTTGGTAGCCTACAAACAAGGGCTGGAGAAAAGCACACTGAAAACAAGGTAATGGGCACTCTCTGTACAAAAAACATGTTTCGTGCACACAGGCCCTAATTCAGGGCTCCATAATCCTGGTCCTGGAAGGCTGCTGCCCTGCATGTTTTAGATGTGTTCCTGCTCCAACACACCTGATTCAAATGAATGGGTCATCAGACATTTAGAACATGCAGGGCAGCGGCCCTCTAGGACCAGGATTGGGGACCACTGCCCTAATTTGTCATTAGCTTTTGTAGCTGAAACCTGCATCACGAATTCTGAGTGGTAACTGTGATAATAGCTTGAGCCTCTTCCATTCATTAAACATGCACAGACAGAGAAGGGTGAAACCCCGGACACACTGCAAGCGACTTGCAGTGATGAGACTATTGAAAGTCAATGTGATTCAGAGATTTGAGGAGACTACCACTGGGAGCTAAGGATATTGTTGACTGACAGATTAACTGAAACATTTTGGGTGGAGAATGTACATTAGCAACCAGACCCTGAAATGTAAACAAGCGGACATTTTCAGCTAGAAAGTGATGTGCAAGGAGAGGGATGGTAAATTTGACGTAGTGCATGTCAATCAAAATACCTCTCCTAGGTGGTTCTTCTTTACACAGTTGCCCAATGACGCTTTGTCCTGTGAGATTGCTGTCCTTCCTGTGTTCCCAGGATGGTGGAATGTTTCCTTCATGCTCAATGAATGCAAACCGCAGTGGACTGAACACCAGGTTATGAGGGGCTGTGGGTTGAACATTATTCATATGGTTAAGAGAACAAAGATAGTTTTGCTGTTTCAGCTGTCGGATGCACAAGATAATTGAACGCTGTCTGTGCTGTTGTGCAATAAGCCTTTTTCAATTGCTAGACCGGGTGGATATTGTCAACATCTTCTGATTTTACATTTCATATGCATTGAAAGTGGCATTTGATACTGTAAAGATGCTTTTATTGTCACATGTAGCAAAATGTGTTCTCTGCATTTAACCCATACCTCAAGGGAGCAGTGGGCAGCTGCTGTGCAGCGCCTGGGGCCCACCTCCAGATGGAGGCTATATAGCAAATAGCCAATAACGCTGTGTCCAGTAGACTACTGTGGCGATAACTAGGTGTGTTGTGTCAGGACGGCCACTATGTCCTGCCTTTGCTGTGGTGGGGCAGTCCGCTGAAGCTCTCCTGTCCGGTGCAGCACCCCTCTTCCCCCACAATCCTTTGCTCCCCTTATGGCATGGTGGTCCGCATCCATGGCATAAAGGAGGACATACCAGCGCTGGCAGTAATAGGTGTGTTCGCAAGAATGCCTGATAGTCCTGCTGACATCCTCACATTTTCTTTCATGCAATCTCTGTTGCGTCATATTTAGTGAAGAATATTGGCATCTTTTCCCGCTATAGAAGTTGTTTGTGACTAATTTGTTTTAAAGATGATTGACAAGTTGAGAAATGGGTCTGATGCGTTCTTGTCCCGCAGTGAACGGGACACGGGGGCTGTTTGTGTCAGCCAACTGTGCCTACCGTGTACAGTCCAAACCCACAGAGCTGATCTTCTTCATCCCCTTTGGTGCTCCATGCGTTACCTTTGGGGTAAGTCATCACACTCTAACTGAATGTCATAGTGCGCTAGCTGGTCTGATTCTGCTAGCTGGTCTGATGCTAGTTGGTGAACATGGTTTATAAATGTGTGAAACTACATAAAATATGCAGGCAGTTTTCTTTATTTTAATTATACCAATAACATTTGTCATCAACCAAAATACAGCTTAAATGTAGTCAGTTTTTATTATCAGTGATCTATTTTGTCTTAACGTCTCCTTTTCGTCATGGAAAAGGGTCGTTGACTAAATATGTGTCAGTTTTCGTCAATGAAATTCACATTGTCAAGTGTCACTGCGGGATGGAACAGGAGGAACTGCAGATTTGGCACACCCCCATTGGATTAATTTCTCAGCACCGGAGGTTCCCGCTTGGTTGACCCTAGCAGGCCAATTAGGCAGGGCTAAAATAGCCTAGAGGTCTACTTTATACAAATACTGAGCGATGCAATGCCACGAGCACCAATGGAAGTGAAGGGCAGATTAACACGCTTGGTTGATTCAAATTATCACCAGGACGACACCAGATACTTCCTGGTCTGTAATCCGTGTGCCTTGATCGACATCAAGTAAACGGAAAAATAAAAATATTTTCTTGCCTAAGTCACACGTATTATTTATTTATTTTATTTTTTGGTCTGGCTATTCCAAAGCAACATTTTGATTTGGTCTACAGCATTCTAACTACAGCAAAGAAATGGACCTGTACACATGTGACCATTAAAAGCTGGCTACTGTACTGCTGTAAATGACTCATATTTTTCACTTGCTATACAATACTATGGTGCAACTTCCAGGCTGAATGCAGCATGTGATCTAACAAGGTATTGAGAAAGTAGTTCCTTGATGGTGACGTCAGGTGAATTGTGTCTTCCTTGCTCTCCCAGGCCGGGCCCTGTCTACTGCTGCTCCTGCACGGACAGGAATACGCCCTGTCATGTCCTGTACGCCCTCCACCACCCCCCTACTCTCCTCCGTATCTGCTGCCAGCTACCCCTGGTGGTGACCCCTGGTTCCCCCCTCCTGCTCCACCACCACCCTACTCTCCTCTGTATCTGCTGCCAGCTACCCCTGGTGGTGACCCCTGGTACCCCATGTTCCCCCCTCCTGCTCCACCACCCACACTGAACAACCAGCCGTGGTTCCCCCAGGCCTATCACCTGCATCCACAGCACCGCCCAGGCGGTTCTCCACCTGGACCACAACAGTCTTTCTACCCTATGGACCTTGAGCAGCAACACCCCCTGTATTACCCCTACACTTCTGTTGTGGCAGTGGAGGCCCAACCAGGCCCTCCCCAGACCCTCACTGTACCTCCAGGCCCCCCACAGCCTCTCTCTGACCCATATTCCACCTATTTCCACCCCTACCCCGCAGTTAGCCAAGTGGCTCCCTCCGCCACTGTGAGCCGTGGTGCGGTGGAAGTGCCTCCGTTCCATCCTTACCTGCTCC
The DNA here is from genome assembly GCA_025399855.1 of Forbesichthys papilliferus. Classification (NCBI taxonomy): domain Eukaryota; kingdom Metazoa; phylum Chordata; class Actinopteri; order Percopsiformes; family Amblyopsidae; genus Forbesichthys; species Forbesichthys papilliferus. The sequence goes on along the minus strand of JAODOY010014372.1, from coordinate 17,073 downwards.
CCCACTTCCCACCCGCAGCGCCGCCACCTCCCCCCAAGGACCCGGAGGCACTACAATACCCAGGTGTCTCCTCTTACCCCTGGGGCTCCCAGGTGTCTTATTATCCTTCCAGCATGCCAGAGTGGTGCCTCCTGTACGACCACCCCGTGTGTAGGTACTATCACCCCACTTCCCCTCCCGCCCCAGAGCCTCTTCCCACCCTTAGTCCCGCCTACCCGTCCGCCACTCAAGCGCCCCCCACAGTGACAACAACAACCGCCGCCCGCCCTGCGCCCTCGCCGCTGTCCCCCTCCATCTGGTGTCTGTCTAGCAGGATGGTGGCCTTCCTGCCTTGGGCCCGTATGGACTCCATTCAGGTCAAAGGTCAGTGTTTGTGGTGGTCTGGGAACGCAAGGATGTAGATTAAGAGCCAGATCTAGAGATGGGCTCCCAGCTGCCAAACATCCTCTTGGTGTTTGTAGTGGGTTGTTCCCCTCAGGGCCACACAAGGATACTTTACAAGACGTTTTGCCCTGAAATACTGTGCATTGTTCTAATAGTGCTCTAGATGAAACATACAAATGGCAGTAAACATTGTTTACAATTTTTCTTAAAACTATATATCAAATTAACAGATGACATCGAATTGACAAATGACCATTAATGTCTCAATTCGAGTGATTTTTAAACAAACACTAGGATCCCGTTGTGTCCTTTTATTTATTTATTTTGTTTTTGTCCAGTACTTTTATTTCAGCTGCATGCAATTACATTCACCACCATTTTAATTTAGAAAGAGTTTGCATTTAGTTTGTTGCAGAGCTCCTGTCAATCGTAAGCCCCGCCCTCCCATCCACATAATCTGCCTGCCTTGATCTAGCTCATTATGTACAAAGTCTTTCAGGCTTGTAGGTTGGAAGTTTTCATTAATTTGACATGCAACCAGATTTCTGTATGCATCTGTAAATAGGCTGTAAATCTTTCTGCATACTTTATTCTACACAGCTAAATCAAGCCATGATATGGTGGATAGGTGGGTCTTATCATTGACAGGTCTGCAACAACCTAATACCAAACTGGCGAAATGGAACTGCATGAGGCTAAAAGAAAAACAAGGGGACGCTAAATGTGCTAGGTCAGTTTTAACGTAATCGCCCTTGAATTGAAACATGTAATTTAGTTTAATTGTATTTGTATAATCTCGACCCCTTTTAGCAAAATGCCATTTTCAATATGAAGATTGACATAAAACGACTGTAATTGGCCACATCACACGTCAATGTGTGTGGCCCACAGAGCACTTGTTTTGGTCTGAGATGCTGCTGTTCTTAGTATGCCATCTAGTGGCAAAATGTCATACAAAGCTACTTCAATATGAAAGTTTTGACTAGTTACTCGAAGCATTCAAAATAATTCCTACAATAAAACAGGAATCTAATTACACAAAGGCTGTAATTGCGTAGTTTCACAATTTGACTCAAAACCTCACTGCTACTGTAGATGGTTACCTTTCTAGGGTGACATCTTCACATTAATATGGTATTGTTATGATGTGCATGACACCATGAGTTCAGTGCCAATTTACAATTAACCTAGCATCACCACCTAACAACTAACCTGCCCCATGTCAACACACTTTGACCATTCATATTTTTGTACTAGCTGTTCAAACTAACCAGAGAATGAAGTAAGGCACGAACGTAAAATGACTCCCACGTTGAGATGGAGCCCCCTTTATGCAGACTACATAGCTGTTTAAATTTCCAGCGCTCCATGCAGATGCACTTGAGACCGTAAACAGTCAAAACGTGGTGTTTAGGGTAATCTAAATTACATTACTGTAGTTAATATAGGCTACCATCCATGTCTCTAATGTGTAGTCTGTTTGCTATGTCAAATAGCCTTGTTTGTATTTAAAAACTAGAGAAACCTATTTAACATGGTCAACTGTTTGAAGGATCCTAGATCTATTATTTAACCAGCTTTATGCTCTATTAATACATTTAGTTTTAAAAAGTTTAAATGTATTTAAAGTTGGGGAATATAATCATATTTCTAACCACTTTCTATCAACAATGACTTTGGGGCACGACACCAGAGCTACTCCACCATAGAGATGCATTCTGTTGCTCTTTTAGTATTCTCTGTACTAATGGCTTCTCTCTGATGCCAGACCAAGGCAGTACATGGCTGCACCTGTCCAGTGTGCCACCACGCTGTGGCTACAGGCTGGAGAGAACGGAGAAACCTGGCGTGATCTTCCACTCTCCCCTGCCCTCCTGCCACACTCAGGAACGGGTGGGAGTCTCAGTTCTGGTCATCTGTACTTGTATACTTCCTATAACCTCAAATTGTTTATTAAACAGTTTTTGCAGATTACTGTTAACATTTAAACTTGTGGGTGAGCTAAGCCTGACAAAGCTTCAATTAGCTTAATTATTTCAATTATCTTAATTGGATGACTGAATGTGTGTCTGGTGTATTTTGGCTCTGACGTGCTGCTGTCATTATTCTAACAATAGCTTGACTTAGATTCATATCAATGCATTTATTTCTCGGCAGTGAATTGCTCTATCGTCTCGTTAAAGGTTGAGTCAGATGCTGGAGAAAGCTAATAAGTTCCTTAGACTTTGACAACTTATTATTATTAGTGTCTGAGTCCACTGTTGCTAAAGTAGCTCTATGATGTGTGCTCTATGCTTGGTGTTAATCCAGGCACTCCCTGCCCCCTCCCCCCAGGGTTCCAACACCATCTACCTCCGTTTGAAGATCTGGGACACGTCGACAGGAAAGCACAGAGCCATGGAGCTGCAATGTCCGTATCGGGGGATTCAGGGCCCCTCTACCCCTCCCCCAGCCCATCTCACTGTCCCAGGCAGCGTAGACCCCCCCCTTGTCCCCATGCCGACGGTTTACTGCTCCTCACAGAAAATGACTGTGGAGCTCCCGCCTGGGCCAGTCTCTGGGATTGTTGTCAAGGGTGTGTGTGTGTGTGTGTGTGCCATCTATGCATGTGAGTTTTGAGTACTGTGTGTGTGTGTGTGTAGGTCTTTAACACATGTGGTTGCCATCTTCTTTGAAACTTTGTTTGGGGGATGCTCTTCCCCCTCCTCCACACCAACCAGTTACTGTAGAGTAAGGCTATGTTTGGTTTGTTATGACTAACATACTTTATGTCCCAACTCTATTCAGCCTGTTGAATGTGGCCATGGCAACTTTTTCATGTGGTTCTGCTTGCCTACAGAACACGATGGCTGCCGGCAGTGTGCCTGCTTTCTTGTTTGTTTAGGTACTCATCCTTGTCATTTCCAGACCTCCAAGGGAACCGCTTGAACTTGGATAATGCCGACGACTGTGGGTATTCTTCCAGCAAGCAGAAAGATGGCACCATCCTGTTGAATTTCCCCTACACTGTAAACTGCCGTTTAAGTGTCAAGGCACGTTCAACATCCAGCCGATAAACAATGTATCTTAGCCTTGTGACATACATCCTGTCATACTTGTCTGGAACCCCTCAATTCAAAAGCGTTTGTCATGGAGGAGGTGCTGATATATTTCAATCAAAATTCTTTGCGAATGATTTGACAATCTGCCTTTATCTCGCCCAGTCAGAATGTTTATAGATTCTGTTGGAAAACAGAACAGCTTAAGCTGGTGTAAATCTACAGTTTGCCACTGATGGTCCTGGTTGTTTTCTAAACGGGTAGCAAACACTTCTGCATTGAGGGGTTGGACACTAAAATGTCAATGGAGCTTGCAAGATCAGGATGGACTCACGAGACTGTGTGCGTCATATGTGCTGTATGTAACCAAGGTTTCCACTAAAATGCCCAACAGGGCAATCAGTACATGGTAAATGTCATCTACGTGACACCAAGTGGCCAGAAAGAGTTGCAGATGTCGTGCCCAGTTGCTGTTCCCGGGTCCAGTAAAGGTAGGCTACTGGCAGTGTTGTTTTCTAATGGCACTGCTGACTAAATGCTGTCAAATGTCAACGGGTGGGGGGTGGTCCTTCACTGTTTCCGCCGTGGCTGACATTTGTGCTGCTGCCTGGCAGGCTGCAGCCTTCCCCCGGAACAACGCCTCCCCTGTGGCTCTGGGTCTCCATCCCCGGCACAGTGCACCTCCCTGGGCTGCTGCTTTAGCCCGCAGCCCCCTGACTGCTACTACCCCATGGATGGTGAGCTTGTGTTCCTGTTTGTCCCCCACTGGCATTGTGAACCCCCCGATCCCTCCCTCAGCCTTTTTCCATGTAGAATGAATGTGACAGTTTAATACCATGTTTTGTATACCAAATGAATAGAATGTACATAAGGCTGAATATGTGCCATGGTCTCATACAAAATTATTTAAAATGTAACCTTTTTGTCAGTTGTCTCACCCACTGGGCTGCCATAGACCTGCTTAATGATCCCTGCTGTACGGCTTGGTATTTGTTTTTTCCTCTGGAAAAGTTAATGGAGGTGTCCCAGCGCTGTTCTAAATGGCATGTGCCACGAACGGTGTGAAAAGGCTGTTGGATGCCGTGGGTCTCGTTCATCAATCGCCTCCCTGAGATTCCTGACTTTTTGAGTTTTGCGTGACCTTTCCCTATCAACATGAGTGTCCTCTCGCTGCAGAGTGCTCGCGTGACAACCACTTTGTGTTCACTGTGCCCGCCTCCCTCACCGACCCACCCCTGTCTCCGGCATCGCTCGTTGCCGCCGGCGACCCGAGCTGCAAGCCCCGCAAGGTGACCCGCAACTACGCCCTCTTCAAGATCCCCATGGATGGCTGTGGCGCACGCCGATTGGTGAGCGGCCGTTAATCAGTTTACCTGTTTTCCTGGCGACGGTAACCCTGTCATGTGAACCTGGTCTGCAAACCAATGGCAAATGTTTATGAACAAATTCAAATAGTTATCCAATCGCTTTGAGTTTGCGTTACGGAATAGTTGTAGTAATAAAATAATGTAGTCACGTGCAAGCATTAGATAAAAAAAAAACAATTAAAAGAGATAAATGACTAACAATGTTAGACAGAAAAATGTCATGTGTGTATTTACTTCAATGGAATATTGTGCTGTATTGCGTAGTGCAAGTGTAATGCTTTGATAAGTTAGGGTAGGAATAATAAGCTTAAAGTGAAACTTGCAGGTTAATTTTTTCACTACATTTAAATATATTACTCAGAAACTAATGTTTGAAAAGTCAATGGACTATTTTTTATGTTTTACAAGTGATAGACAGAAAACTATACAAAAAGTCAGCATTTTAAGCAGTGCTCTTAAAAACTTTTTCATTTTCAAAAAGTTAAATTACATCATTTGGGGGGCACAGTCTGCTGTGAAGCCCTGTCTGCTAATTGATGCCGTGTTTAATAACGTGTCTGACCAGTTGTATAGTAGGATGATTTTTTTTTTTTTGCTAGTAGGCATAGTTTTCATCATGATCAAATGATTGTGTAGATGCAGGTTGCACAACCTCCAGCTTTACAGGACACTGAGTCTACTCTTCCTAGGGGAAAAGGAATAGAACTCAATAGCTTTTGTGCTTGGGTGTGTTAGGCTACTGGTAGGCCTATGTAGTGTACAACATGTGAGGAGATGGGACTTAAACATCATCTACTAGAATAAAATAATGCAGTACTAATTTTTTCTCACACCATAAATGAATGTCTTTCTGATGGCTGTTATTTCTTCAAATCCTTTATTGTTCCTGTTCTCTTTGATGCCTAACAGGCTCATAATTATATAGCTTTGGTCAATCATATCCATAACAATGAATATTATCTCCTCAGTCAAAACTAGTGTCTTGACACATATTTCTTGTTATGCTTGAGCTAGCTTGGCAGCCACACCCCGTGTGACGTTAAATAGTTTATTTTTTATTTTTAAGTATTACAAAACTATAGAAACAAATGTAAGTTATTGTAATGGATTTAAAGACTTAATCTTTTGAAAAATGACTTTCTGCAGTTTTCCAACACATTAATCAACAGTGGTTTTTAACCTGCAAATTGCATTTTAAGCTTATTATTGTGTGTATATAATTTATTTTGATTGACTAAAGAATGTTATGTTAACTGACCAGTGGGGGAAATAAGCTAAGTTTTCTGCAAACATTTGGATGCACACTGATTAAGGATGTAGCGCTTGACAAACATGCAGGGTTAGTTTAAGTCCAAACATTTGGAATGTTTAACACAAACTAGCATCAAAGTTTTGCATTCACCATGACAATTAGCTGTATATGAAGGCACCTCTGGTGTGTGATACAGGTCACTGTAATGCTCAACACTGTGTTGGCAGGCCATCGGCAAGGCGGTGATCTATGTGGTGGAGATCCATAACCTTTTCCAGTCCATCACGCTCAATTATGGCAGCATCACAAGAGACTCTCCTATCCGGTGGGGACACTTTGCATTTCATTTTGCAGTAAAGTCTATCACTAAATAACCAGTATAGCGGTTGTGCACAACTCCCTTCCACATTCTGTAAAACGGGTCTCATCGCTTCCGGTTAGGTGCTGTATAAGCTGGAATAGGCTTTCTAAACTTTTGCATGATAAAAAAGATTCTATCAACATACAATCTGAGCGGGGAGCCTATTCTTTGCTGCGGGTCTGTTACTTAACTTATGCTCAGCACGCTATCCACACACATGTCTACAAGTTTGATTTCAGAATGAAAAGCAACAGACCAGCTGCATTATGCTGAAGATTATAATATGTAGGATCGCATAGGCTACTAGCTAGCACAAGCAACCAGCTTTAGCCGACACACCGTTCACTGTACGTCATAGGCTATAAACAATAGCGTAACGTAGCTCATTGCCTGATCAAGCTGTTAACTCATCGGAATAGACTGTCAACAGATTAATTGCACTGGTTGAACAAATAATGGAAATATATTTTTAAAATGTAGGCTAGATATTACAAAATAATTGTCTGCAGTGTGGCAGACCCAAAGTAAATAAGATAATAGGCTAATGTACAAACATTGTCCTGACCTGTACTGTACGATAAAATGATTTTCTTAGTTGTAGCAGCTGTTAATCTTATTTCTCTTAAATAAATGAGACCACTTGTACAGTTCTACAAGAGTCATGAACTGTTATCAGTGAGGCTGTGATTATAATCGGCCGCATAGAAACTTGCCCATTCTAAATATAACTTTAATATTGTTGCTTGATGATAGTTCTGTCAGAATAATTTACCCAAATAAAAACAATTAGATTATTATCTGATTACCCAAAAGTGAATATTACTGACAGTTTAGTTCAAACTAATGTCACCGATAAGCGGAAGCAATGAGAGCTGTTCCAGTTTGGTCGTTTGATGTTCGACACAACATTGTGGAAGAGGTAGGGGTTAGACATCTGGTTACTATGGACTTCCAGGTGAAAGGTCTTGGGTTCAAACCCAAACATGCCTAGACAAATTAACCCCGTATTAAATAAGTATTTCATGATTTAATAAATATGGGCTGATTTTTACAGAACTGTTAAAGCTTGTTCTCATGGTGGAAGCAGGTTGAAGTAGCATGGTGTGATGTGTTCAAAAAGCATCAACGGATGTCCCAATACATTGAATGTCTTGACAATGAATTGTTTTTCAGTTAGGACTATAATTTCAAAATGGATTTAATATGGATAGATAAATGTATCATATTTACAGTGCGTGGTTGTTTAGATAATTATACTTTACTGGGGAACCACAAGTCAAAGATGAGAGAACCTCGTGAATGTACAAAGACAGTTTGTCTGATCTGTTTCCGTGGTAACCTGCCCGTCAGGCTGTTGGTGGAGTGCCGGTACCTGCCCGGCTCCGTGAGCGCCAGCTACCTGGTGAAGACCCCGTCTCTGGGGCCCTCAGTCCACCAAGAGGGTGTGTTTGGAGTGCAGCTCAGGATCGCCAAAGGTATGCGGTCTTCACCTTGACCTGCTGATTGCCATGTGCTCATATTATAGGCCACATGTTCCATCAGTGACTGATCTGACATTTCGGAGGGGGTTAAAAGGGCTACAGCTGGGTGGGAATACAAGCCTGTTAAAGGTATGTCAGTCTCCAGAATGCTTGCTAGACCCGAACTCTAGTCAAATGGGATAGGATACTGTATTGCATGTTCTGCATTACGGTCAATTTAAGCTTCTGCATCAAGACTTCACAGTTATGAGCATATTATACTTATACGCTGGTCTGTTTGGCTGCAGACCTCTTCACATTAACTGTGCATGTGAAGCCCCACTATATGGAAGTGCCATGTCTGGTTTAGGCTCCAGAAATAGTGTAAATGTTTTTGAAATAAGCTAATAAAATATTCTATTTCCAGGGTCTTAGTTACACCAACATTGATCAGAGGGAACAATCTGTGCTGATGGAAAATCGCATTTATAAAAGACAATTTTTCGCTGCCCGAAGAAGTAATCTCATAGGACAAAGCCCGTCTTGTCATGTGCTAAATCATAGTCTTGGTTAATAATGCTCAAGCAAGGCATATAAAAGCATTACTTTCCAACTGATCTAATAATTCCAGGACTGTTAAAGGGAGACAATCTGCATGTATAGGATGTTATAAAGATGCACTGGCATTTGGGCTTGCATCCACAAGACAGTTGTTGGCTGCGTCGACGAATGGACAGTAGTAGGTATTTCCATTTGTGTACTACAGCATAGCTTCACAGCACCAGCATGGATTGGCCTTTAGGCCTACTTGGTTTGTTCATATTTACGGAGCCAAGGCTGTACAGTAGAAACACCTGATTATTTTCTCAGCTTGCACACAATAGTAAGCTAGTGGACTGTGAGATGTGGTCAAAGTGTTACTTAACAATGGAGTAATATGCCTCAACAGTTGTGTCCTGATGATACATGAATGTGTCTGCTATGTGAAAGGGGCTAATTAGTGTGGTCATGTCCTCCCAGATGGCCATTACAGTGACTACTACCCCCAGTACCACCGGCCCCTGCAGATGCTGCTGGGAAAGCCCCTCCACCTGGAGGTGCGTCTGCTGCATGCGCCTGACCCCACCGTGCGGCTGCTGGTGCACTACTGCCTGGCCTACCCCCGCTCTGGACGCGCCGTCTGGGTGCTGCTTTACAATGGGTGGGTACCCCCTGGCCCGCTACCTCTGGCCCTGTGGGGAGAGTAGTGGTGGTTGGATTGTTTTTAGTTTTACATGGTTCATTCTGTTTAAGCCAATGTAAACATGTTCCATTAACTTTGTATGTTGGCCTTGCATCTGGAGTCAGTGATTCTGGAGACAGCTTGTTGAACTCTTATCAAAACAAAAACACCTTCTTCAGCACCATAGGGTGCTCCCTCAGAAGCTCCACCCCACACATTGTGTGCTTGGTTGGCCCAATGTGTTTTGGTCTCGGATGCTGGTGCTCTGACTTCTACTGGCAGGTAGTCATATGGTCCCTTTCAGGGGGAGATGGTCTTGTACTGTGAGGCAGCAGTCATTCTGTGGTGAGTATCAGTCTGGAACCCGTCAATTGGCAGCCAAAGTCATTTTGGGAAATGTTTTGTTTCCACAGACAAGCTATCAAACAGCCTACTGTGGGTAAGGAAGTTTGATTGACATGTCACCGCCTTTATGATACTCTTTTGAGTTGAGGTTCCAGACTGAGACTTCACACAAGACAACCTGTATCTTGTGAGAGCAGGATAATATCATGAGACTATTCTTTCTTCCCTTCCCCAGATGCCCCAACCCCTTGGACCCTGCCTCTAAGCAGATGGCCCTGGCCATACCCCCTCCTGGGTCTCCATTGGGCCACACCCGCAGGTTCACCATTAGCACCTTCCAGTTCCTGCAGGACGGCAAACCCATGGACCCAGATGAGGAGGTGGGTGTCGCCTGGGGGTCATGGGGACGTAATTGACAAATGCACAACTGTGTATCAGGAATTTGCTCTGTGCGGTTGAGTCAGTTACTTGTTGTCAACAGAAACTCGGAAGAGTAGGCTATACACTTAAGGCAGGGTTAGTCATTATCGAACGCTTGCTAACTTGAAGATCAAAACGTACTCCCTCAGAAGCTCCGCTCCACACATTGAAACGCAATGGGAAGAAAAGTAGGATTGTTGTGAGTAATGTTTGCACTGTTTATGTTGTTTACGGAGCCAGGGCTGTGTATACATACAGATTAATTCTTACCTTTTTGTCTGAGAGAAAAAATTAAGATATAAATGCGAGAAGATACTTGGTGAATTTGACGGTGTATTAAATTAGCTGCATAGGTGTGGTGAGGTGTTTTGTGTATTACATTGATGCACTATAGCAACTAGTGTATACTTGGCTTACACATACTGTATATGCTGTGATAGAAGCCCTGTTGAATTTTTAGTGTAGAAAGAAAATGACATGTAAATGTGTTTTTTTTTTTTAAAGTTTTTTTTTAAGTTTCAATGGTTGTGGTATTTCCTTTTGGAAACGGAAAGCTTAACCAGGATGTCCAGGGGATTGATTTGTTTGTATTAACCCAATAGCGTTCCAAATGTATTAGGCAGAGAACCTTTCCCCTCCACACTAAAAGATGTAACTATCAGTACACCCAGGTTGCGTCATCATGTTCTAAATTGGCAGAAAGTAACATAAGTCATATACTACTGTAGCTACACAGTTACGCAAGTTACCTTTCTATATTACTTGGTGTGCAAGTGTATTAACTAATGACATACAGCTTTATTACAGATTAATTGTTCACAACTTACAAAGCAATGGTAAATGTACAATTGATAAAAGCTTTAACTGGCCACAATATTTCTGCTTTATGTACTTAACAGTTTATTCATAAGAAATATCTCTAAATTGACAATGTAATCTTGACTACGTTATTGAACATTTTACTTGTACTAGGCAAAATCAAATTAGAATGGAGTCTTAGCTATTTAGAGCGGTTTTATAAAGCGTTTAAATGCATGATTTAAAAAGGAAAAGGTGACGCGGGACAACATTCATAACAGCAAACTGACAGTCGGTGGTACAGAAAAGGGTAAAGGATGGGAGCGTAAGGGCAACACTGTAGCCTAGACGCAGCAAAGGGCAGCTGCAAGTGTCTGTAAGAGGGTCTGTTTTCTGTTTGGAGAGGGGGATCAAGGGGTCTAATGACTTGATGTTAATTCATTTATTTATTTCAGATTTACTTCATGTGTTCCACTGAAGTGTGTTCGCCCCGTGACGGCCCATGTGTAGAGGGATGCTTTAGCCAATGACGGTAAGGAGTAGCCCCTCCTTTAGCACATTGCTGGGGAACAGCCATAAAATTGGGTGGCAGTAGTTCAGTAGGACAATGACTTGGTAATGTGGTGTGTTTTGAATTATTTATCATCTGATCCATTTCCTGTTTTCCAGCTAAGCTGTGGAAGAGGCAGGTCAGTGCCATGAGGATCTGGTATGATGCTGAGTTGCTGACTCTGTACCAGCAAGAATTTACTGAGGGGAGAAAATGGCATGATGCAATGTTAACTCTAATTTGTTCTACATCCTTTCTCCTTTTCAGTCCTTGGCTTAACATTGTTGTCAATAAAAGTCATCCTGAGGAAATTCTGCGTTTGTTTTTGCTTAATAGTTTTTGGATCACTTTTTTTATTTAGTTTAAATAGCAGGAAGTTCTGTGAAAAGGTTTCCAGCAAAGTGGCAAGCCAATTGTTTACAATTATGCTTGGGCTATGGGTTCTAAGCAACTTCCTGGGCTATCCCTTGTGCACATCAGTTTAAAGCAAAAAATAGCCTTAATGTAGTTAAGAAATATTACTTAGTTTCTATCATATACTTTGGCATGTTATGCCCAAGATTGATCATATAAACTTCAGCTATTAGTTACTGTGTTTAATAATGTATTCAGCCACTGGGGGTCACTAAAGCAACAAATATGGTGGAGTAAATGGTGTAGGTTTCTTCGTCTCACATTACTGGGCGCAGAAGACCTTGGGCTGTGTAGTGGTTTAACTATTGTGTAATAAGGTAGGCATGAGAATCGTTGGCAATTAAGAGTTTTGACAAAGCATATCTCTTGTGATCTACATCGCTTATGGTCGAGCTGCAACTGCGTTTGAACGTAATTTTTCAGGCTGGCGTTATAGGAAAAACGAAATGACCGCTCTGTTTAGGTTAAGTAAGCCTACATTATGGACAGAAAAACATTACTCCCCCACACACACACACATTCCACCAAATGAAATGTATGTAAGCACTGCGGCACACTGCGTTTATTGGCTGGCTGATCGTTCAAAGGGAGAGCGGAAGACCAGAGGAGGGGGAAGGAGAGGGAGAGAGGAATGACTACACGAAGAGGGGGAGGGAAGATAATTTCCTTTCTGTAGCGCACACGCCACAAGAACGCACACCGCGAAACTGGAGGAAAAATAACGAGCGAGGGACAAGGCCACGCTGCAGTCCCGTTGTCTTTTGTTTTTGTGGGAATCGTTATACTCAGAATAGTGGACTATCATGGGGCAGGAGAGCTCCTGACGAGGATAGTTAACACCTTTTGTGTGGTAAAAGTGATCGCTCCTAGACGGGGAGGAAAGGCGATAGGGAGGACATGTTTAGGGATTCTTCTCGAGGTTGCGGTAGGATGTTGATGTGTTATTGAGTAAAGGGTTAATAGGAATCGCGCGTTGTTTCACAGCGATCATCTTCGGATTAATTTCTTTGTTATGATCTGATCGGAGCTTCTAGGCCTTGGGCCGTCCGCAGTAAATACATTGTCAGCAAACCAACGGCAACATCACAAAGCTGGGAAAACATTGGCCATACATGTTAAAGACTTAATTTTAACAGTGGAATAGCCGGTGTTGAGCCATTGTAATTTTGTTATTAATAAAGCTCTGCGCTTACATCAAATAGCAAATCGCTAATTGATAGTATTAGCATTTATAAACTAGTGTTATATAAAGGCCTGACGCAAACACTGTATAGACTATGATCTGAGTTATTACAGCGAATCAAAAGTAGGCTACACTCAAAATTGCTTGGCCCTTGGACACAACACGGGGAATTTTCCACTGGTACCGAACTAGGATACTTAAGTGGCCACGAATAGGTGACTATTTTCCCCTAATTTAGAAAGCGACGGTATTCAAGGGGATTTTAAATGTTAATGTCGACCGACGTCGCATCCATCATGCTGCCCGTTTCCCGGGGTCTGATGGACCGGGATAGAGAGCTGGAAACAATGGCCGGAGTGCACGCTAACCCGAATGGGGCTCCCGTAGCCGTCCGAGGCATGAAGCGAGGAGACCCGGAGCCTGACGCTCAGACTGCGGCCGCTCTGCTGGACGCAACCGGTGCGGAGTGTAAACGTCCCCGTATCGACGGCTCCGTTGGAATCGCCGAGGTAGGCCAGGTGAGAAAGGGCTCTTGTCCAAGCAGCCTACAGCAGTGTGACGCATTCTTGGCTCCCCTTTACTTGACACACGCACCGTGCTGCTTGTCCGAGTGTCTTGTTCTCGCGCTCAATGGCGTGAACGTTTTCATGTGGTCTGCAAATGCTTTAATATAATGAGCATGTACAATGAAAACCTACCCCAAATGACCCCATCGCCTTTGTATTTTAGTGGTTGCTCTGATAAATTGGTCCACTGCACCACGAGCCAGGCAGGGTTTGCAGGCAGCTGAATTGCTATTATTAACTGGTCAGTTCATCTTTACCTAGCGCACAGAATGGTAGAAATACTTTACCGGATTTAAAAAAAAGTTGATATAGCCTACGAAATAATTACTAAATGACTTAACCTAAACAAGACAGTGTCAAGATTAGAAGTAGGCTGTTCATGTTTGCTACTTGTTTTCTCTCAGCAATCCAATGAATCAAATTGTATAAACATGCATGTGCAAAGCTTAGTGGTACATTGTAACATTAGCTGAGGAATGGGAACTGATGTCACTGTTGGAGATTTTTGGGGATAGACAGTAAACCTTTAACATCCTCCACCTCTGCTTGTTTGACACCAGACCGGGTCTTATGCTTGCAGTATGCACGTGAGTTCTTCCTGCATTGGGTGTTCTGCTTCCAGCTTTTCTTCCACGAGAACGGCAGAATTGCAGGATTTTACCTGTAGTTCTAGTCTTCTAATAAGACATCACAGGGGACCACAGAATGCACTGTATACCGCATTAGGTTACATTAGTCGAGGTTGAGAGCTGAAGACTGAGCAGCTTTTCTGCCATGTAAGCAGTGATAATGAGGCATGTTTGCTATTGGGAGAACTAATGGCTGGCCTGGGTGAGGTACTCTTCAAGGAGTGCTGACAGACAGGCGTAGGGAGGTAATGCACTCATACAGAAGAGTGTGTGTGTGTCAGAGTGAAGCACAGATCGATCGCTTCAGCCCCTAAAAAGTATTGAACATCAGATGGCAGGATGGCCCGGAAATGAGGGGTGGAGGGAGGGAGAGAGGGGTGAGAACAGGAACAGCTTTTCCCTATCAGTGGCAGTAAAGAGGCTTTGTTTTGAGCCAACAGGATCGCTGCGCTATAAGGGAGGGGGCATTATAACCACTTATAACCACACTGATCCCCGCAATCCTTATCTAAGGGAGAAGATTAATACAGTGCATAGTACGCACACACGTATAACACATACAAACAATGCACACATACACACAGGGATAGCAAAAACAAACAACTCATTTAATTGTGGTTTATGAGGGCCATATTGGTTGCCAATTTGTAAACAATGGCTTATGTTTGACCTTTTTGTAAGGCATTTGTAACATTTGTGTTGTGGGATTTTTCCATCCTTGTTTTTTCATCTCATGGATAAGACACACTTCCTGTGTGTGTGTGTGTGTGGGAGATGGCTGTTTTTAATCCTGTGACCCGATGAAACCATTAATATTTTAGCAGCAAATTAGGTCTAGTGACGTTCAGTTTGACCATTTATAATTGGAGCGCTTGGCTTTCTAAGAAATTACAGGGAAAATGCTATTGCAATTCTAGGTTCCAGGGGAGCCTGAGAATGTGCATGGCAAATGGTATCCTGCTCTCCCTAAAACAGCAGGACTTATTTGATGCTCACTCTCATTGCAATCCATTGTTAATTTGTATTTTATTTTATTAGTAATCTATGACTGAACTTTGATCTGTGTCTGACGGTCTGACTGTAATTAATGGATTATTATTATAGTGGATTATTAGCAAGGCTGCAATACAATTTTCTTTTTTCAATTTCCTACTAATTTAGCAGGGTAATCTACCTCACTAGATATACATAGTAGGGGTGAAGACATCCTAGCTCATAAAAAGTATCAGCCTGGAATGCCTTAAAACAAAAGAATTTGTCAAAAATGGGACGCTAACAAATTCCAGAGGAACTGCTTCCTTTGCTATTGGTCTTCCTAATCGGAACGCTTAAGTCAGCCACTGGTGGAAAATGTACACGTCATCTTGGGAAAAACTTAATCTAGCTGCTGATAGTCCTCTAGCCTATACAGTCAACAAACGTATTTGTAATGAGGGGTTCCAGACTTATTACTTGCAGTGAAATTAAATAGAATATTGTGAGGTCAGGATGGTCTCGTGAGGCTAAAGACACCCTCTGCCAGTATTCTGATAACATGGATACATTTTATTGATGACCAAGTGGATTCAGCCGTATGATTTGGGATGCTAAGCTCTGCTGGAAGTAATTAGCTTTAAGTGCACATGCCAATCTCTTTCCCCCAACACACATCACTTGTCCAATAGTATAGATCTGGTCTATAGAATTAGATGGGGCCTGGAAACAGAGATAACCTTTTACACTCCTGCAAAGGCCACCGATTGGATTTGAGGAGTGCAGAAAGGAATAACGAGGTTCAGGGGTGTTTTCACATTCCAGAGCGGCACTCCAATAGACCTGGAGTGTTTTCCAGGTAGACGGGGATTAACAAGAACATGACGTGTCTCGAGTCCAAGACAGATTTTTGGAAATGTTCAGAGGAGATTGTCGGGTTCAATTTCCATTTCGTTTGCTGAGCGGTCAATGTTGTTTTTATCGTCCCCCTGTGTAGGACAACCTTCAACCTAATAAGGTCTTGCCTGTGGTGACAGTGTGGGGACACATGACTTGACTAGGACATTAATGTAGGTGGATTGCCACTTTGTTCATGAAGGCACTGAAATAGAATGAAAACATCAGCAACCAAATCTGTACTAATTCTATAAAGTGAGAAAACATTTACTTTATTTATAGGAGGTAATCCTGTAATCCTACAAACGATTAGTAGGGGATAATTTTATAACCTAAAGTCTAAATTCTAAATTCTGGTCTAAATTATAGGTGAAAGAAGCTATTTCATTATACTTATGGTAAACATGATTCCTATGAATTGTGCATATTATTGTACTAATTTTCTTCTGAGTCAATTTCTTCTTTTAAGATTTTATTAGGATTATTATTATTACTGTCTTTGCCCAGTTTGACCCTGTTTCATCTTATTTTAGTACTTAATTGGCTGCCAAGCCTAAGTGTTTGCTTTTCACTTCAAAGCCAGTATAGGTAAACAACAGCAAATGCTAACAACTTGTCTTCTAGCTTCAAAAATCCACTCTGACGACAGACTGGGTTCTTGAAGAAACAGTTGTACGTACACTGTCTAGCGTCGGAGGAATGTAAAGTCTACTGAGGGCAAATAAACACATGCTGGAGGCTTAGCACATAAGTGCTCTGTGGATAAAAGCCATTCACATCCCCTTGAGTGCATGGTGCAGCGTGCTGTGCAGTTTGTTAGGGTGTCCTTCTATTAAATGAAGTGTCGTTTCATGACAAAACGCCAAACCCCTGTTTTTTTATTTATTTAAACGACTCATCCCCAGAGCACCATATGAATGATAAGCAGTTGTGGGATAAAGTAGCCATTTAGGAAACGGTGAAAGACCCTGGAACACAACACCCACTACTACAGCGCTTTGTTTTTCTTTTTATACGGTTCACTGGGAGGCTACATCGGCATCGCCCTCTATTTCATATAGAGAGCACTGCAGTGAGCGGTGAGGTGGCGGTACGACAGAAGGACAGAGCATTTGAGGAAAAGCAGTGTTAAATTAAGTTGAGGGGGGGGGGGGGGGGGGGGGGGGGGGGGGGGGGGGGGGGGGGGGGGGGGGGGGGGGGGGGGGGGGGGGGGGG
>JAODOY010014363.1:0-19749 GCA_025399855.1 Forbesichthys papilliferus | reverse complement strand
CACTCCCCCCAAACCCCCCCCCCCCCCCCCCACACACACCCCCTTGTCGTCTCTTTCCCCCGGCCCCTTGTATGTCAGTCCATTTCGCGCTGCTCTTTTTCACCTCTTGCACACCTTATTTCTTTCTCAGTCTCTCTCAGAAAGCTCGCTCGCGCTCTCTCTCTCTCTCTCTCTCTCTCTCTCTCTCTCTCTCTCTCTCTCTCTCTCTCTTGCCGTCTTTCAGTTCTGCCATGATTAATAGGAATGGCACTCAAATCAATAGTGCATTTGTAGAAACTGCACACTAAATAGATTAAATCTACTGGCTGCCATCCGCCTGCTACTTTAGGCCAGAACAGCCATATCATTTATGATTAAGACCTGTTTATATAACCTGACGACTTAACGGGTCTCGAGCACGCCGCTTCGCACGTCCTCACTACTGTATGGCAGCACAGCCAGAATGCCAGCCAAAACCTCTGCCTAAGACGTTTATAAATATTAAAATGCGTCTATTTACAGTACGTGTTTATTTGCTTATTTCTCCCAACACTTCTCCTGGTGCGGAACAGCTGTTTCCGTCCCGACGGAGCTGTTTTTTCCTCAGCGCTCTCCTTTTCTTTTTTGTGTGTGTGTGTGTTTTTTTTTTTACCACGCACACATCTGTTTGGTTTGGTTACTTGTTGTGTGTGATTCATAAGTGTCAGCGTGTACACCTGTGATCGCATGGATTGGGGTTTGGGGACAGGCAAAGTGCTGCCACAGGAAAAGGTGAAACTGTGTTTAGGAGATGGTAGATGATGCGTGCCAAACTAATTTGGCATGCTGGATCAGGCGGTGAGGCTCGTGGCAGCTTGTGAAGGGCAGACTCGAGCGCTGTCTGCACACAGCCTATAACAGAGCCATAGGAACAGACCGGCTGCCACGTCGGCCCCGTATGCAGCTTGCATAGCTCCCATCTTCCTCCTCCTCCTCCTCCTCCTCCAGCCAGGGCTCACAGCAGAGCTCAGAGAGGGCTCAACAACACTTCAACCATCTTAGGATATGCTCGGCGTAACTCAGCCACTGCTGTCAGACACACCAGACAGCGTGAAGAGGCGTGTGGGTGGTGCTGGGGGGATATGAAGACGTAATATGGAGGCAGGGGGATTTGCCGCTGTGACTCGCTGACCTGAAGTTGTGAACTATAAGCCTAAATCTTTCACTTTTTATTCCTTTTTTTATTCCTCACATCTGACGTGAAAAGCAGAGGTCATCGCAGCGCACGTGTGTCTCATTCAGGGGTGGTAAAATGTTATAGTCATGGCAGTGACCCCAAGCAGAGGAAAATATTTGAGAAATGTTACTTGTGGAATCGCAAATCACCGTGCCAATCAAAGTTTGGCCCGTGTGTTGCAACGTGGTCTGGAATTGAAGTCGTGACCTCAGTGTTCAGAGCAAGTTGCATTGCCGGTGTCTGTCCCAACCTTTGGTCTCCTACAAAGTGCCGGAAAGTTCACCAGCACCCGCTTGGGAGCAGGCAGGGAAGTGTCTTCATCTATGGAGTGTGGCCTTAACTTTCTATATTAACATTGTGTCTGCAAGGCTCCCTCGAACCTGCTCCGGGGGGGCTGCTGTGCAGGCTGAGCAAGTAAAACGCTCTCATAATGTTTTGGCAAGAAGCACGAGACTGGTTTCAACTGTACAGTAATCGCTACAAAACGAGGGCCGCAGCCATAGTGCTCTGTGACAAAGTAGCAAATTGTCAGCAGTTTTTGGCAATGGCAGATATACTCTATAGTCGTAGCAAGGCTAGCCCGCGGGCACTTTTATTAAATAGCACACCATACTGTACTGTCTGTGTTCAATTTTGATGTCCTCTGCGAATAATCTTGAAATCAGCATCCTGCAGGGACTTTGGCTTGACTGGCTTTATTAAAAATTAATCCACTCCCAATTTATGTGTGTGCGATCAATACATTGTGTTAACACAGTGGCCGGGTTCCTTAGCTGGCACAGCAGTTAGGATTCATTTTGCAGTGGCCATATTGCTCCATACTTGCCCTGGTCGATACAGCATTGCATTTTCAGTATGTTTTATTTTTTTGTTGGGTACTGTTGGGTAAGTAATAAGGATAGTGTGAAATGCACGTTAGCGTATAAATGGATGATGAAACATCACCACAATGAAATATCAATTACCAACGACAAATAATTTACACTGAAGGTGTTAATGGGTGAAGAGCTCATGGTAAATATAGGAGCTACACACTCTTTTTTTTTCTCCACAGTGTGTGTATCTGTGTGTTTGATGTAATCTACCCAGTGAGAGAGTTTCATTGTCTCATCTGCATCTGGCAACAAATGTCTATAGACATTTATCTGACAACTTGTTCCATCTATGAGACAAACACGTCTTGAGCCGTTTTCCCATTTGAGTCAGGATACTTCCTGGATATCTGAAGTGATTTCAGACTACTGAGACAGGCCCTCTGCATCTGAAGGTTGAATGCATCTAGTATTGACACTGGTCCCTCTTTTGTTGTCTCCTAGGCTTTCCCAATGAGCGTGCGGCCGATATCGCCCTGGAAACAGTTAAGAGTTGGATCGAAGAATACTCCGATAAGGTAAGCTAATGTATGCTCAAAACAAACAGTTATCAACCAAGGGCAGCCTCCATTTACTGCCTATCTTTCTGCGACTAAGTGTAATTCTCAGACTAAGCATCAGACAGACATTACCTGCCTCGCTTGATCAGCCATTTGGTTTGCGGTCTGCATGCATATCATATTAAAAGCCGGTCTGAGGCTAATCAGACCTAAATGGTCTGTTGACTTTCTAATGGGTCTATGCTTGGGAGCTTTATGTTACTGTGCCCTGAAGAAAATAAAACACCTTAGATGAAATAACATGGAATTGTTTTTTGAATTAGATGAATGATAATTGCTCCTTCTGAGGACATCTAAATAGTCTATAAATGACAATCATCCTCAGTGATCTACTGCGCCATCACAGCTTAATAAATATGTGCATAGACTGAATGGCGTGGCAAATTGCATTATTTGTCATTGCAAATCAAGAGATGATCACGTCACATTTTTGTTATTAGCAAAGCAGCAATAGTAAGGTACAGTGCATGATGTGTCAATCTTCTCTCTCTGTTGTGACGACGCCTGAGACGTCTGACCAGCTCATTGGGAGAAATGGATGACACCTGTGTGTGTGGCTGCTCTTCTATAGGTGCTTAAACAGCCTTTGGGGATCTCTGCTGGTAGTACTTTGGTTTTGGTTTGCTTTTCCTATATACCTGTACTGGTTCACCCGTCCACGCACTTCACACATTACTGACTAACTGATCTTACAGTTTGTTTAAATACATATCGTTTATTTAACGTAATTAAGTGTAAACTCACACTGTTTTGTCAGCCCTGTGAGCCAGGTCACTGTGTATTGTTAAGACATAGGGCCTCGTGTACGTACTGTAAGTAAGATTGTATCTTACATTAGATGTACTAAACTTGCGGCTAATCACGTATACAGCGCTTGGCACCGCACCCTCTAAACTTGGAGGAGACACAGCGTAGTCTATGTTCCAGGCTTATCCGTAAGTTGCGGCACCCGAAAGTATTGTAACAGCAGACTTAAGTTTAACAATCATAAAGTATACCTATTTAGAAATAGCCAACTAGCCTGTTAGTCTATATGTATCGTCAGACAAAAGGGATGTCAATCTACCTCAAATAATTATGTTTGGGTGACTATAATATTTTTATGAATAAAGTGGAATAAACATTTATTTTAACAACTTACTAGCAGTCAATCTCTCCATGGCCCATGTCTTCATTTTGCTTGGATGAATCTTACCATTGCTTGCTTCCCCTGTTTAAAGAAACGCACTGCAGAACTGGGATAACACCTGCTTTTCAGAGACTTGCGCTTTCATACATTCTACGGAATAGGTGATCACTCTCTCCTTACGCATCTCCTCCCATATGTTTGCGTGACACTCCCAATCTCCCCTCAACCCTCCAATGAATGCATATGCATGAATAGGAAATCGCAGTGTGCGGTTCTGTGTTCCTTCAGTAGGCAGAATAGCGTTTTAGCTATGTGCGTGCTATTCGTACTGTACATACAAAATGCCATGTTTTTTAGGCACAAACTGTCACGACATTACGCTTAAAACAGGCGCTAACAAGTTAGTACGCGAGGCCCTTTGTGTTTAACATAAACTCAGCATGGCTATCATACACTAATAATGGAGGGGTGAATGTATTCTTCAATGCCAGTTTAGACTGCACTAGCATAATGACATGATGATGACGATGGTGATCTAAACACTGCTGTCGGACTTTTTCCTGCAATTATTATGTCAGTCGGTTGTTTTGTCTGCAGTAATTCATCAGGTCAAATTCCATTTTTTATGAATATTTGAGTGTATCTAAAATGGCGAATGACACCTTTCCACGAACCTTTGACTAGCAGTTAAATGAGACCGTTTTAACCAGCTATCTCCCCAGCACAGTGCGATCACCTATTTAGCATAAAATAATAACGTTGCCCCTTTCTAAGGGCAGACCATGTGTCGGCCTGTGGACAAGTGAGTGATGATAACCTTCAGGGGTCAACTCTGTTGACGACAGGGCCGTTTGTACCTGTCACTGTGGTCTGAGGTGCTTTATAGACATGACGTGTCAGTGCATCCTTCACTGTTATGGATGCTGTAAACAGGTAGCCAAGTGCTGCTTTGCCTTCACATCACCATGCTGTTGATAATGTTATGGTTGTGACACTTGTTCTATGCCTGGTGAGTGCTATAACATGTAACCAGGGGGGATCCATCAACGCTGTAGGCATTAAAGAGCGTTTTGTGCTCTTCGCTGACTGTACAAAATGTGCTAATGTTCAAAGCTGTGAACATGTTGTGCCATCGCCAGCGTTGCGGCTGGAGACAATTGTACGACACTTAGTGACGCATTGACTGATCTGGTGTGTCTGACTGATGTGAGGCGATCATGTGGAAGAGGTTGCAACCGGTGCAGACTGGAACAGTGTGGACGCTTCCCCTGATGTTCCACAATAACACGTTTTTAAGAGAATGAAGTACAACCCTTTTGCAGAGAAGCAGAAATATATTGAGATTGCAGAAAAGATATAATTCGATAAATAATTACCCCGATTTGATGGTGTCACGGGTGAAACGATGAATTCATGAATTCCTTCCCGTTAAGCTGTATTAGCATTGACTTGTGAATTGAATACAGAGCCAGTATCCCTTTCTGCTTTGTCTACCGTGTTTATTAGTACAATTTATCACGTTAGCATTTGCTCAATATGACACACCCAGTATCAGCTTGATTGATACCTGACACTTAACCTTCTGAAGCTCTGCTGCCTGCACGCTAATGTAATCCAGACTCGGTTATTCTCTGCAGACACTAGTCTTGTGGGAAGCCCAGTGTGTACAGTACAGGTACAGTAAATCTAGGAAGGTATTCCAATGTGTGACAGATATTGTAATGCCATACATGAGGTGTGGCCTAAGTCTTTGTAGACTTTTTATTACAGTGTTTTGTTTTTTTTTTTCGTTTCTCCTCTCAAGGGTACTCACAAAGACAGGATATGTTGTATGATATCAGATGAGCAGTGCTCCTACAAAGGCTCATGCCACAGATTATACATAAATTCAAAAGCCCGAGAGAGAATGAGAGGTTGGAAGCCCCGTTATATCATGAGGGGGGACAATAGGAGTACAGTACTGCAGATTGCTCCGCTCACTCACCTAGAGCGCTGCACAATCGGCCTAAGGAGACAGTGCCTTGGGCATCCTCCGAGACATTTCAGGGCCATGATAGTGCCTCTGCTTTACGGGTGATACCGTTCCTTTTGTGTTTGAACCTCAACACAATGGCCTGGACCAGGAACTAACACTGTACTGCCGAAACAGGCCACACAATGCTATTGTCTGCATTACGCTGTGTGCACGTGTCTCTGTGAGTGCACACTGTGTGTGTGTCTTATCAAGTTGTGAGTTAGCCTGCTGTCTGCGTGACAGGCTCTGCTTAATACACACACACACACAGCAATTCAATTTAGATTTGATAATGGCCCACAGATTGTAGCATGTGCCCCCTGCACTCAGCATAAAGGTTGGGAGAATGGTTCCAATAGCGTGGGTGCGTGCGTGTGTGTGTAATGTAGGTGTGTGTGCGTGTGTGTGTAAGAGAGAGAGAGAGCTATAGACACAGTGAGAGAGCGAGGGCTAGACCACAAGGAAGAGTGATTGATTAGCAGCGAGTTTATCTCCGTGGCCAGCACGCTGTAGCCCCGATGCCCTCTCCGACAACACAAAGGGAGCACGACACCGGTGTGTGAGATGCCCTCTGAAAAGCACCTACAGTATAGCGCTCCATTGAGAGAGGGGTACAGCAGCCTGACTGTGGTCAGACACAGTGGCTGCTTTAATCTGCCTGAGACTCGAGTGCGGCCATGGTGCCTTAGATCACAATGGATGAAAGCCTGCGAGAGGGCAGCCTCCGTTCCCCCCTCCCCCCCCCCCCATTTCCTCCACATGAAACAACCCAACAGAATATGTGACCATGTGTAAACAGCAGCCCAGAAGACTCTAATCCTTTCGGAAATGCATATGGTGCTGCAGACACTGACAAGAGCACCGCCAGTTCTCCATATGGCATTGGAGCGTTCCTCCCCTGTTCAGAGACACCCCCTCTGCCCTCTGCCACTCATCTGGCTTTGGCTCTTTCTCATTTTCGGACCTTATTTGGTTTAATTCGGGCTTACATAGGTTTAATCTGCAGATGAAAAATGGGCTGTGACACTTTTATTTGGCCGCCACAGATGTACGCTGGGCGGCCAAGCTTTTTTAATGAAGCATTCAGCGGGCCCGGGCATCACTGACACAGTCTGAGCACTTGAGACAGAAGGAGTCGGTAATAAGCTCGGCTGCACTGCACTGCTCAGAACAGAAAAAGGATGTGTAGAGAATTCACCTTCCAGACGTCACTCCAGGTTGGCTTTTTGTATTAAGGCATTGTGCAATGCCTGTATGACTCACTGCAAAACAGGTGTTTACGTGTTGTTTGTCTCTCTCTCTTCTCCATCTTGCTATCTCTCTCTCTCTCTCTCTCTTGTTTTTTTCTGCCCGAATAATATTTGCCTTCGTTGCATTCGTCTTTTAGGACACCCTGATAATAAATCCATTCTGCAGCCGTGGAGGTGGAGAATAACAGTCAATCTTCACAAACGCTGAGTGACTAATAGCAATAAATATGTGTTTTGTGTGATTGTGTTGTGTTCATGCAGCGGGGCATCAGTTTAGGAGGTTGCCTTGGGGTCTGTCAGATGGAGCTGTGACATCATTGTCATTTGCCTGAATAAGATGGATGGTCTAAGTTATTGTCGCCATATTGTGCGCGTGTCACTTTTGGAGAATGGGATCTGGATTTGTCACATTGTGACAGGCATCATCTCACATGTGTGCTGTACAAATAGTGTTACTCGTATTTACCACCTGCCGAGTTCTTGCACTTATTCCCAATGGCGGAAATGAGAATGTGCCTCTCGACGGGACACAGAAGGATGGAGAATTAACTCTTTTTGGAGTTGCAATTTGTGTGGAGATGGACAACACACACACACACACACACACACACACACACACACGTGTACTATACCGTATCGTTGCGGCTGCTGATGTGTTTATGCCACTGGCGTGAAGTCAGTGCCTGGCCACTGTGAATGTGTCTCTTTAATGCAGTGTGGAGATAAGGCCTGACGTGACTTAGCACGCAGACACGTGGCCACAGAGACAGAGCCGTCACAGAGCGCTCATGGTGTGAGGTCTTTGCCATTGCCTTTTTCCGGAGAATCCCTTCTCTGGCACGAGTGCTAATGCCTGTAATGTGGTCTAATACATTAGCGGCAGCTATTTGGCTCCAAGGTAGTGCCGCCTGTATGTTTAATGGATTTTACGATCTAAGGATTTTATTATCTGATTTACTCTATGTAATAGGGAGTGTGGCCATTGATTCCCCTGACCTCAGATTGGTGTAGTTAAATAGTTTGTGTTAAAAATAGTTTTAGATTTACAAATCCCTTCTCAGAATGGATATCCGTTCAACCTATTTGTTTATTTATTTATTTACATAAAGACATTTCTTTTACTACCTGCCAAGAGAAAAGCAGTAAGTAGATTGATTAGCCTCTCCTGCTGTCAAGAGTTGATGCAATTCCGTTTATCACAAGAAGACAGACAGTATTTTGAGGATGACATGACAGTTCTTCACAGAGCAGAGGATTAAGTATGTGTCCTCACTGTCATGTCTAAAGACCAGATTGCTAATTTTCCCCTGATAATTGCTGAGGGATCACTTCCCTCTTTGATATGATGTGACTTTGAATCCTATATTATGAAACGGATCAAATTACTATTTAGATTCAAACTCCAAGAAGAAATCTAATCTAGAATAACTATTCAAAGCAATTCCATTTCTCTCCCAGAGAGAAGGCAATAATTGCAATAGTTTTTAGTGATGACAAATTATAACACGCTTCTAAAGGCAGAAATAATGAAGTTTGTTCCTGTGAAGATGTTCTTTTAAGAGTATAGTGTAAAACCTGATGAAAATGGCTGTTATTGGGGATGAGAGCGACAAGCTTTTTTTGCTGGTTAGAAAGACATTGATCAAGCACCATGTTTGGTAAGGCACCAAACATTCCACAAGTCCGTTCTAGCCAGATGATGGACACATCCCACACACTGACACATGGACACTTGAGATAGGATGCCCTTTTCACGCAGATACTGTAGTCTCACCTCCATGGCTACTGAGCATGCTATCTTAAAGACATGCTAATTGATTTTGTGTAGCAAAGATAGTGGTTTGCTGGCACAGCATGATAACACCAGATTGGTCCTGCTATTGGCTCAGAAGAAGATGGGGGGCTCATCAAACCTCAGCTAGCTCGTTCACTCTATTTGCACACAATTTTACACTGCACTGCACCATACCAAAGCATGGAGACCTTTGTCGTATATTTATTTTATCTGTGTGTGTGTGTGTGTGTGTGTGTGTGTGTGTTGTATGCCAGGTATATTTATTTAGAGTACGCTTTTGGGAGTGTATGACCCATTAAGCTCATTTTAGGAATGCACTGTGAGGTCAGACTAAACAGCAAACAATCTACCGTATTGTCACTAGAACATTCATCACAGCTATTAATTATGTGCTCTATCTATTACCTGCAGAAGCAGATATGGGATAAAAAACATAATGACCACTTTGCTGTCCTTCCACTGACTGAGGATGACATTAAGTGTCAAACACAAAAGTGACCTTGGTTTGTATATTCTTGAAACAAGCTTCTTATTGATTGCACAACAATGGAAAAACTTGCAGTAGCCTGGAGAATGAATATATATAGAGAGCAACTGCTGTATGCATGTTCTGTTACTACATTTGGACAGAGGTTATATAAAAAAAAGAAACACATGGATGGCAAGGTCAGAAATGTGAGAATTTATTTTTGTGCCATAGTCTTACAGTATAATGAATGACAACATTTCACACATTTTCTCATATTTCTGTTGGTGATAATGACAATGCTTATGTAACATCGGTTTTACCACCAGCCTGATAACCAGATAACCCTGTGCTGTAAAGAGAATACTACCCTGAAGATAAACCCTAGCGCTGTAAACTAAGTAACAATATATTACTTTTCAAAATAAGTGACTGCATTTGCTGGATGCAAGATCAGTGTGTCTGTATCATATCAACAAGCCACAATGCCAGCAATAGGCATTTAGATGCTCTCTACATTTGTTATGAGCAGGTTTTCCCCCGGGCTCGTGATTCCGTTCAGGGTAGAGGTGAGGTTTGGCGAGCAGGAGCAAGACCACCGTGGTGATTAGCGTAGCTGTGACAGCGTGATTGCAAACGCTGGCATGTGATTAGGGGGAATGGGCCGTATCTCTCACCATCGGAAAGAGGGATCAAATCACCTTCAAAGTCTGGCTGCAGGCGATGCTGCATTTGAAATTCAATGTTTTATTCCTTTGCAGAAATGACGTGATTAGGGCACTTTTTGGGCCCACGGTTATATCCAAAAATGTGAACACGCAGAAGGCCTTTGCCATGTCATGCACCTTCTGATCATGTAAATAAATAGTATTCCTCTTTATGGATGATATTGCTTAAAATTATTACTAATATAACCCACACAGATACTGTTCTTGAACCAATTTATCCTAGGGACAGGGAATTTTTTAATTATATTCTGGCTTTAACATTCACTTTAATGATTGAGTTTCAATAAAACTGTCTTTAGTTTGTTTAATTTCTCTAGTGAGATACAAAACTGAGTAAGTGCTCTTCAAAGTCACGGTAAAAATGTTGAAGCTCCAGTTCTGCTTGAGGCATGCTGAGTTCTGAAGAGCTAATCTCCCACACAGTAGGTCTTCCCTAAGACCTGAGAGCGCTTTATCTTTAGCTGCAATATACGATCAATGTTGGAATGTCTGGGCCCATGTGCATCATTACCTTGCCTGTTCGTAGCCTGATCTGGACAGGCCCGGCACCAGCTCTTCTTCCCTGCCTCCCAGAGCTCTTGGCTGCAGTCATTGTTTGAACGCATGGTTGCTTAATCTCCACAGTGCTTATTAGACTAGGGTTGGGATACATCTATGGCGACTCAGTGGGAACGGTGCATGCTGTAACTCAACTGGGCTTTAGAATGATGTGTATCTCTCAGTGATAGGGACTTCACACTATGTGACTTTTTTAAATTATTTTAAAGATGAAATCTTTTATCAATGGCAAGACCTGAGGTAGACGAGTACAGTATGCTCTAGACACGTTTAATTTCTCCAATTCCATTGTATGGATCTATGTGCAATGACAATAAAAGATTATTTCATCTCTTATCTTATTATCTATTGCCTTCTGCCTATCTTCTCTGGTGGGCCAACCACTGCTGTTTGATACAAAAGGAATCACTACCGCCCTGTAGCAACTTTCCCACAAATACTGCACCTAGATGCCAGATTACACAGTCAGTTCTCAAATGGCAAAGCTTTTATGAATGGGGAGTAGGCTGAATCTGTATTCCTTTCCCAGTTAATTGTATTATGGTGACACCTAAGGTCAGCAACAAATAACATCACAATTTATTTCTATTGAGTTTGTTGCTAGAGTAATTGCCCCAAAACGCTTTTGAGATCCCCCCGCACCTTGATTTATTCTGCGGTTCTAAAAGGTTTTGGAGTTATCCTAAAAGGTTTTGGAGTTATCCTTGGTGATCAGTGGGTTGTGCAGAAGTGTATGCTTCCGTGTGCCAGACGCTATCTACAGATCTGTTGTGTTTAGCGGCTGTCTGAGCTAGTCAAGGGGGGGGGGGCAGCAGTAATTGTTCAAGCCTGGCCGTGTGTGCAGGTGGTACAGGGCAGGTTAAAATCTGTCTTGGGTGGAGGTCACTTTGTCCTCTTATCGCTCCATTCTCTCCTGCTTCACCTCCAGCCACAGTGAAGCATAAAAAGAGTGCATTCTCACAAAGAGGGTGCCCACAAAGTTGTGTCAGCCCAACAGCTCACTTTATTTATTTGTTGTTGCGAAGCAGAAATACATTCAAAGTGCAATAACATTCCATTTGAAATAATAGCCGGGATTGGAATTGGACTGCCTGCTTTCCATAAACCTATTTCAGAAAATAGTCCCATTTCTATTACACATTGTTTCTCTCCAGGCCTCGACATAAACGTCTTAGAAGGCGCTGTACCAGCGTGGGTATGGGGGTTGTCTCTTATGGCCAATACATTCATCAAGCTCATGCCAGGCCAATATCACACTGTCAGGTGGGAGCATGTGGCATTCTATCAACATGAGGCCTGTGACAGTTCAAGTCCTTTTTCATTACACTCGCTCAGGTCAATCTGTTACAGTGCCTGTCTGCTGCTCTGTAATGCTGCTTATTATGAATGTGTTCATGGGTGGACTCCACATTGCTCTGTTTCCCACCCTGGTTCCCAATCAGTGAAGGCCAGGCTGAATCTGGCCCCCTACGTCAATACTCTATTGAATAGCGAGGAGCTATTTCCTCATTATTTTCTTAATGACTGTGGGATTTACCTGCATTGCATTATTTATTGTTAGGCCTATAGCCTATTTCACAGTGTGTACCATATTTTAATAATGTATTTCACCATTTATCAAAATTGAATCAATAAAGTGGTCCACATATGGAACTTACACTCATCTGCAGTCTCTTTGCAAGAAGGCCGCAGTGCAGAACTTTTAACTATTCACCCTGCCCTGTACTGTAACTGGCCAAATTCCCTTATCTCTCGCACCATAGCCCCACACAATTTCCCGTTCCTCATCCCAGACACATTAAACCCAACATTTGATGGTCCCTCTCTTTCTACTTGCGCTCTCATTTTTCCTCTACTTTTCCATTTTGTTATTCAGTGCAGGGCTGTTATTAAGAAGCTGCTCTCCTGTAGAGACTTCCCTGTGCTTCTATGGTCTCCTCGCCCAGAGCACTGAATTACTCTTCGTGGGCTTAACTTTGACAGTCTACTATGGTCTGCCCCTATTCTGACTAGTGTAACGATTCCGTTTTGCTAGGAAGCTTGATACTTTCCCGCGACCTCCAGGCTGCACTAGAGTGTCCTTGCTGGAGGATGTGAACCTACAGAAGGCCATTACAACTTTATCCAGACATTTACCAGATCCAGCAGATTCATGCTTATGTTTACGCTGTCTACTCTTAACCATCAGAACCACTTAGGCGATGAGTACTAACCCTCCGTACATTCACAACCTTGTATGATGCAACCCCTGCAACTCACAAGATTATAGGTGGGTGTTTGTAAAGTTGCACGGGGTTGCTTCCTACAAGAAATGCTCATTTAAGATTAATTTCTCAAAGCTTAGATAATATTTGAAGGCTGTACTGTAGATTGTACAGTAAAAGCTCAACCAAAAGAAATCAATGGAAATTGCACATAGATTTTAATCACTGTTAACGGTCTGTCTCATGGGAGCCAAAATGAAAATCTAGCTTTCATAAAGTCATCGCATTAGATTTGTCCGCAGTTAGGGGATAAAAGGCACTACCAACCGGTAATATGAACACCACAGAGTGATGGTAAAAGCTTTGATGGACATCAAATCTAATCTGAGAGAGATAGAGCCAATGCATTCCTGAAACTGCCACGATTCTTGGCCATTTGATGGGAAGACACCCTTCTTATCTTTGGATATTGTGCGGTTGGTTACAGTATAGGTTCGGTTTGATGCACCAGTTTAAAATATTACATTAATTGTGTCAATAATATCAATTTAAGTGGTAGATCTTGTTAAAAGAGAGATGTTAAGGACATATTTTATAGCTAATATTTTGAGCAAAGGTATAATTACTTTGGAAAAGAGAAAGCTTGTAAATATGAACAAATTCAGTTAGTACATTTTTGTTTTGACTATTTGTAGAGAGGAATGAGCTTACTGTAAGCATGGACATACATGTTCTACAGTAGATAAAGTGTGAACTGAATCAAGTGGATTATTTATGGATGTACTGGACCAATGGTAATCATATAACATTACACTATTATAATATAAACATATAGTTGTACCAGTATACAAATTAAATCATGTAAGTCAAGTAATGTTATCTTATCCACCAGTGCTAATAGTGCTAATATAAACAAGCGGTGTCAGGACATCTGCATATACTATTAGCTAATAGCTAGTAGTATCTCATCAGTATTGCAAAGTTTAATAAAATTGGAAATGTATACATTTTTAATCATGTAAAATAGCAAAAAACAATGTTAACAATCTGTATGAAATGGAATGGTTCTCATAGCCATTAAAAAATACTTTCAAACGAAAACATTCTCTCGCCTGTAAGTGATCACCAGATAGTTTCAAATGAAGATAGACAGACACTGTGTGGTGTGACCTTTCATGAGAAGAGAACATACTCAAGCTTGTCTCTGTTACCCATCTCCACTGCCTCTAGTGCAGAATTGGGCAGTTACTGTAGTGAAATACAATGTATTGAGTATCTAAGTTACTTGAGTAGAATATTTTTGTAAATGTATGACTTACTGTACACTGTACATTTGAAAGACACAATTTTAACTTTTTACTGCATTTCTATGAAGGTTCCTGCTATTTGTTAATCTGAAACATAGAAGCAGATTAATTGTCTTTTCTAAAATGTAATAGGCCATATGTGCCACAGTTGAAAATACAATAAACTACAACATTTTTAGGTCTGTACCGAATACAATTTGACAGGCTTCGAAATCTCATAATTAAAAACATGCTTTATAACTCGTTAAAAACCCAGTCAACATACTGTACTTTAATGTTGAGATAAATACTCACCTATGAAGATAAATTGTAGCCACCAATAACATCCACCATTAATATCCACCAATAACTCATAGTCCATGGACTCATGGTCTAAAATGATCTTGTTACATTAGCAAAGGTCCAAACAATCTTATCCAGTAAAAAATGTAGTCTAAAACACATAACAATAATAAATACTGTATGGACTGCCGTTGCATTCATTTCATAATGTATGCTGGCAGACATAATTTTCCTTACATTCTGTCATACTGGTATATACTGTAGGCTACTCTAGTTCGACTGCCAATGACAATCCGCGTTGAAAGAGGACCCCGTCTTTCTGCTTACAGACCAAGCCAGTTAAAACAACATGTGTTGATTAAAATGTAACGAATGGAACCCCGAATATGTGGATTTTTTTCATTTACTGAGAAACTATTAGTCACATGGGCAAATGCACATGAGATAAAAATAAAAGAATATTCAAATCGCAAAATTGAAAACTGAATACCTACCCATCAAACAATTACCCAAATACTCAAGTATTCTGATCCAGCCCTACTTCATTGTGTTTCTATAGTGTATGCTCTTTATTATAAAAGTTCTACAAGCTCGCCACTGCATTCAGGTTGAGAGTTATTAGGTTGTGTTAATGCATTGGGGCAACACACCAACACTGTGTTATATGTAAAAAGCATTTAAGTACTCCAGTACTGTTGTTCAGTCCAAAATTTGACTGAACAACTTCCACTTGTATTGGAGTAATATTTGTCTAGGAGTATGTATATTTTGACTCAAGTAATAGAGAGGGGTAGTATATGTCCACCTCTGTTCCAGCGTGCTCATATTATTTAACGCAGCACTGGCTACAGACAGCAAAGAGATCCTGTTTATAATTCACATGTACATGTGAATTACTTGTACATGTACAACACATGTACAACACTTTACATCTAGCTCCAAACTAAATGTACAGTATATAGATATATTGAACTGTGTATAGCCCTTTGAAGTCTCTCAACACGACCTGATAAAACCACATTCATGCCCTCTCCCTCTGTAAGCAGAGGAGAATTCATGATGTCTCATCCTCACTTGGTATTGACTGAATGTGTTGCTGACAGAGAGAGTTCAGAGGCTTTGTGTGATATGCATGCATGCTTGTGCATGTATGCTGTTTTAAAGTACATGCCTGGTATTGATCTCCATTTGCAACAATTGAGTCAATTCTGAATGTGTTTCTAAATTGGTCATATAAACAAATTGTTATTACTGCGTCTGCGATTGGCCTTGTATTATAATCTCAGCTGCCTCTCCTCATTCAAGCCATGGAGGTTCATATGCTTATAGTGAGGTACTGTACTACATATACAATTTAACCAGAAAAACCATATCTCTCTAATAATATTGCAGTACTCTATACTGTAGGTACTGCTAAGAACTGTAGTACATGTGTTAGCATACTCTTATTTCGCTTATGTTGCTATCTTCAGCAATGGAGTACTACTATTACCAGTATAACTTCTAATATATTATAGTTGTTGTTCAATAATTGACTAATATAGATTCTAGCTAATTTCCTAGCAGTATTTTAGCTCTCAGAATAATTAAGTTTAATAATGAATGTTTTTATATGTAAAATACTACCACATCATATGTAATAATATTGGCTCAAGTGGTTATGACCTTTTTATTCCGCTCTGAATGTTATCAGCAAATAGCCATGTGATCACACAATGAATGATTTAAGCGTAATATAATTTCCTCTCACAATTACACCCCACTATTCATCTTAGGGTTACAATTCCAGGAGGAGTTTTGAGGGGGAAATTAAAAGATTTTCAATTAGGTGATTTGCTGAATTGGAGGGAAAAAAGCAATGGTGTGGAAAAGGCTTTTTAATCTTGGTGAGCCACCTCTTGTTCCATTAAAGTCATATCCCCTGCTTATCTCACTAATCATTCCTCCCCATTGCCAGCCGTCCTGGCGATTTTTAATGAACCTATTATGTCCTGATTCGGTCCACAAGGACCGGCAGGCAACCCGTATGCTCACCAACTGAACTGGAAACAATCAAAGTACAATAAGGCTTGCATAAAAACACCACAGCCCAGGAACCAGTTAGAGGCAGACAGATACAAATAGGAGTTTGACTTACGATGGGCCCAACAGCCTGAGGCTAGGGATGACACTATTGTTTATATGCAGTTTAAGTGTTTAGTTTTCAAAGCATTTACTTGTGTTTTCATTTTTTTTACTTGTTCATCTCACTTCTAAAGTTGTCGGCTGGATATTGTCACTGAAAGATTGTGTGCCAGCGGGGTTCTAGTGAATCATCTGTGAATGTCTGTGTTGTGGAGACATGACAGAAAGACAGTGGCTCACTAACAGAAGGAGAACTTCAGCTAATTGCAGTCTTCTGTCTGAAGCCTGCCCTTAGCAGTCGCTTATGTGTCAGGTAGATTGGACGGGAGATGGGGAAGGGGGTAACGCACACAGCGCAGGTAGCGTTCCTTCACGTAATCTAAGAGCTGTACTGTAAATGTTAGTTTAGCCATAGATTTATAAAGAGCTAGAATCCATAGAAGATGCAACAATGTTGTGTCTAACGGCTACGTCAATCGCTGTCACTTTTGTCAGCTTGCTTCACTGGTATTTTTCAAGAGGGATGCCACTGTATATTGTGCTCTAGTGTGGAGTTCTCCTGTGCTGCTCCACTGTCAGCGAGGCTGATTTAGCAGCACTTGAGAGTCGTACTGGCGTAACCAGCTAAATGCATTCTTTATTTGACTCATCCTGCTCTTGTACGGGCTCTCGGCACATTAGAGCTTTCTATTCCTCTTGTTTGAATAGATTACATGTGTAGCAAATAGTGAAAGATGCACATGGAAAGCGTTTAGTGAAAAGGTTTTATTCTCGCCAGAGTGCAAGTGATACCCATGTTGACTCAGCAGTGCTCTCCAAGAAAGGTGATGAGGCTGTTTGGCATGGCGTGTGCATGGTATTGCACCTACTGTATATTTGTTTGTGCATGCCTTTTGGTAAAATTATGTATGGGAGCTTTTGTTCAGTTTTATCTGGTTCAAAGCCAGCTTAGGCATTTTATCAGAAATGACCACTTGCTCCTATTGCTTTCCCTTGGTCTTATCGATTGTGTCAGGCAGACTGTATGCAGCAGCTCCAACACTCTATGAAGTCTCAGTAATTCCTTCAGTAGAGGTAGACTTTACCGCATTGGCCTTTGCACTATTTTGATAGGTTGAAATTGTTTTCAGCTTACTGTAACAGTTTGTTGCTGCTGGACTTCCTTTGTTATTGCACCCCAAACTAACAGAAATTCAAACTTTTCAGAGTCTGTAATACAGTATACAAGATCAAAATGTGCTCCTAGGGTACTGGTTGAATAATCTGCTTCCAGTAACCATATAAGGAATGAATAAACCATATGACCATGCAAAACCTGTAACTACAATATTGCATTTAAACAATACTGTAGCTGCACAAAATTGTATTTTATGACTCCCTAGGAAACATCCACTTTCACGTGTTTGACATCATCTTAAGAATGATTAACACCTTTACAAAATGCAACATATATATTTTCCTCTAACCACTTTCATCGCAGCTTGTTAAACTATCTCAAATCCATTTATAAAACACCTCTTCTTAATTCTTCCAGTATCTGGTGGTTTAGCTGTGCCCCTTTAGGTGCAGGGATATTCAGTGTGACACATAAAGATTGGTTTAATTCTTTGACCTCTGCTAAGATGTGGCGCTTTGACTTCTACCATTATTCACGCTTCCCAATCGATTCTCCACTATTCCATCCAATCGAGTAACTTGACTTGTATTCATAATTAAAGCTATCTAGATGCAAATCAGGGAAAATCATACTGATAGGAGTCTTGCTATGCACACCGCAGTGTTTCATTCATTTATTTGTTCGTCTCCCGAACACACACAACCTCATTCGTGCATGCGCCCTCCACCACACACACACACTCTCACACACACACACACACACACACACACACACACACAGTTTCAATGTTAGTGTTTGGATGATAAATCAGGTGTAGGACTTGCTTAAAGATCATGGTGGTAATTACAAATGTTAATGTTACTAATTTCATGCTAATGTCACTATATAGCGCTATTGTTTTCTTTGTGATCATCATTCCGTTTCCATTAGGGAAGTATAAATGTTAGGCTACTCATGTTTACTGCACAGTACATTAAATAGTACATGTTTGTTTAAATTGTGTTTAATATTCATCACTCTAACAACAGACATGCTAACTATAGTGCTCAGTGCCTTTAAAATCACAGCTTCAGTATAAATGATGTTAGAGTATGTTAGAGCAATATTTGTGCTACACCGACCACAAGTCTAGAGCTTCATTTTGATGAAACACTAAGCCATTAAACAAATGATCACAAATTAGTTATTTTGTCCTTGTTAAAGCTTTGTTAGTCATAATAACATGGGTAATCTTTGTTTGCAATGTAAATGGCATAGCTTCAACGCTCTATTGCACATGATTGCGCACCACTGCTTGTACCAGTTATCCATCAGTGACAACCATGTCAATACTCACTTTGGTTTTGAAAAACAGTTCATTTCCAAAAGACCAAAAAACTTTACATGGTTAGCCTAAATTTGCATTTAAAATAACATTTAATATTTCAATTGTACAAATTGACCATTACAGTATGACCTTTAGGTGCACTAACAATAAACAGAGCTGCAATATTTTAACATTGCATACTGTAAAACAATACATATTGAGAAATGACAAACCTAAAAAGTAACTAAGCTTATGACAGGCAAACTTGACAAGACATAAATTATTTTCCAATGCAAATCCAAAATGAAAAATGAACCCAATCTACCAAACACAACTGGCAGAAAATCACTTTACATGCCAGAACACGACACTGCGTCAGCCATAGATTATTTTGACAATTGCATCTATCTATATTTGAGTAAGATAATTTAGGGCTTGTTTGATAGATAAAAATAATTGCAATGTGTCACAAGCTGTGTTTCAGTTTGCATGCACAGCTTTAAATAGGGCTAAAATGCATTTTGTGTTAATAAAATCCACACTTCTGCATTCACACCATTAAGATGTTATGACACTACATTAAATTGCAACTTTGATGTGGCTGTAAGTTAAAGATGTTACATTAACATATCAAATTTCCCACATTTGAGCCCATAATACAGTCTAGGGAACAGTAGTCATCTTCCATCCATTAGCACTACATACAGTATGTCACATAAGCAATGTGTGCTAAACATACATACATGAGTACAGTAGGGCTGTCAGATATACACTCACCTAAAGGATTATTAGGAACACCATACTAATACTGTGTTTGACCCCCTTTCGCCTTCAGAACTGCC
>JAODOY010014352.1:1265-15635 GCA_025399855.1 Forbesichthys papilliferus | reverse complement strand
CCCGCAATCTCGATTAATTGCACACTCTATGTAGTTAATTGCGATAAACAAATGACATCTTTTTACCTGTTATATTTTACTAACAAGATGTGGCAGCTTCATGCAAATGTTTGAGTTAGAATGAATACAAACGCGATGTAACTGTGCTGCAGGTCCACAAGATGCTGGCGGAGTTCCATCTCATCCCGGGGCTGAACAACCTGTTCGACAAGCTGATCTGGAGGAAGCACACCGCCCCAAGTCACGTCGTGCACAGCCACAATGAGACCTGCGACTGCAGCCCTGTACGACCCTTGCTCAGGCTGCGCTTCTGATGGCTGAAAGCGCGCATGTGTGTGTGTGTGTGCATGCGTGCGTGTGTGCATGCGTGTGTGTGTGCGTGCGTGCGTGCGTGTGTGTGTGTGTGTGTGTGTGTGTGTGTGTGTCTGCATGCGTGCTTGTGTGTGTCTGCATGCGTGTGTGTGTGTGCGTGCTTGTGTGTGTCTGCATGCATGTGCGTGCGTGCGTTTTTAAAATAAGGCTCTTCACCGCTATTCATAGCCTTCTTCCTCTCTGTAGGAAGTATCCTTCAAAATACAGTTTCTACGGTTACTGCAGAGTTTCAGCGATCACCACGAGTAAGCGCTACTTCTTCTGTGTGATCTTGTGTAACACTTAATTGTATTTTTTGCATTTGAATGATGTCCAGAAAACCCTAAAGAACTCCTCCATATCCCTCTCTTTCCCCATTCTCTCTCTCTCTTCTCCCCCCCACCCTCCTCCCCCAGGAACAAGTACCTGCTGCTGAACATCCAGGAGCTGAACGAGCTCAGTGCCATCTCCATGAAGGCCAACATCCCCGAGGTGGAGGCCCTGTTGAACACCGACCGCAGCCTGGTGTGCGAGGGCAAGAAGGGTCTGCTTACGCGCCTCCTGGCCGTCATGAAAAGGGAGCCTCCAGACTCCACCTTTAGGTAAGCCTGCCTGTGGGGGCCGCTCTTTCTCTGTAGGGGGTACCCAGGGAGTCTTCTGTTGTTTTAGCCTGGCAGGCCTGGCTGTTAAGGCACCGTTTGTCCACTAAGGGCAGCAGCCCTCTCTTTCGATATTAATCTGACCGCTTCATCGTGTGTTTATATTGCTCCGTTATTTACCAGCAACGAGACGAGAGCGTTAAGAAACTATCTCTTTATATTGATTGTGTATGACTTACTGTATCCTCATTGGCCGTGCTAAAAAGCATTAGATAATTCTATCTTAACGTACTTCCATAGCTAGTTTAGCCTAGCAAAATGCTATTTAGGGGCAGCAGCGGGCCGCTCTGTCTCTGGTTGTACCCTGGGGAAGA
This sequence comes from Forbesichthys papilliferus, assembly GCA_025399855.1. NCBI lineage: Eukaryota > Metazoa > Chordata > Actinopteri > Percopsiformes > Amblyopsidae > Forbesichthys > Forbesichthys papilliferus. The sequence continues at coordinate 14,311 of JAODOY010014352.1, read as the reverse complement.
GTCTTCTGTTGTTGAGACTTGTCTTTCTCTTGATGTTGCTTCAGATTCTGGCAGGCGAGGGCTGTGGAGAGCTTCCTAAGAGGAGCCACGTCCTACGCAGACCAGATGTTCCTTCTGAAGAGGGGACTGCTGGAGGTGAAGAGCGCTTGTTGTTGTCCTGAATTCCACTGCTGCTTCATATTTGTCCAGAGTGCGCCTCCTCACCCCCAACCCCCGCCTCCTTTCTCTTCTCACTACGCAGCACATATTGTTCTGCATCATCGATAGTGGCTGCCAGTCCCGTGATGTCCTCCAGAGCTACTTTGATCTGCTCGGGGAGCTCATGAAGTTCAACATCGACGCCTTCAAGAGGTTCAACAAATACGTCAACACGGACGAGAAGGTAGAGACTCGACCCCCTACGTCCCTCTATTCTAGCCTAGGTCAGGTGTCCTGTAACACTTGATGACTAGGCTAGCTATCAGAGCTCCCCAAAATGGATAACATCATTGAGATCATTAGCATGTTAACGTTGACATGCGTGTGGGAGTTTGAGAGTATTTTGACTGCTGACTATTTTCTTGTGGAAACACCGAACACTCACTGAACACTGGACTAGTTACAGGTGACACCCTCACGTTACCTGTAAGTAGTCCACACAGGTAGGCCCGTCACGATAACAGTTTTTTTTTTGTTGTTGATCCATATATGCTCCTAAAAATATTCTCCTAAAAAACAAATATTGTCATTTTAAGGGCAGACAAAAAAGACTAGATAATCCAGTATAAAGGAATCGACAACGGAAACCTTTTAATATAGTCTAGTACTGTTGCTGCAAAACATCAAAACAAGCATCTATCACACTTGTCTTATAGCATGCATGACCTCTGCTCAAGACTATTGTGTGTGTGAAATGTCCTGCAAAAGTATCTCTAGAAAAATGTGTGCGAGAGATGCCTTGAAATGTCCTGGTAATTGATCTGTAGAAAAGTGTGTGTGGTGTAACGTGTTATTTTGCTCCCAAGTTTCAGACTTTTCTGACGCAGATCAACAGTTCCCTGGTGGACTCCAATATGCTGGTGCGTTGTATCGTCCTCTCCCTGGACCGCTTCGAGAGCCAGACTGAGGACGTCAAAGGTATAAGCGGGCAAGGTTTACACCCTTTTAAAGTTTATTGGGTGTCACCTGTTTCAAATTTGGAACTATATTTAAAAAATATATTTGTAGTGGTTTATAGCAAATATATTGTATTGTTTATCTGTCCAGGCAGTATGGCACAAATACATTGACCAGCTGCTTAAATGTGCAAGGGTGAACATTCGAACAATCGATACTGCATAGTATCGCGATATTTCCCATGGCGATACTTTATCAATACACGGACAATACAAGTGTCGCAATATCATTATATAAATTACACATGAGAATTTAACTTAACTGTATACAATATTTGGCATGTTCATGTCAGTTAGTCAGCTTGACAATCACACTTTGCAGCAATAAAATGTATGTGAGATGAACAAACCGATGTTGACAAAGGTCTCTGGTGATTCCCACCCCTAGTGAACATTTATATTGGCATAATATGGGCCCTTTTTAAAGGCTGTTGTAATATTTTGATCGGGTCTGATTCCTATGAGGTTGTTAATGCAATGCCGGGGTGCGTTTGCTTTGCTGTTGCTTCCATCCCCCAGTGGTGGAGGTGCTGTCTGAGTGCTGCCTGCTCTCCTACATGGCCAGGGTAGAAAACAGGCTCTCCTTCCTCTTCAGGCTGGTCAACATCATCAACGTGCAGACGCTCACGCAGGTCTTGTCTCATTTTCACCTTCGCCTCCTGGCTGTCATGTGGTGTATGTTTTTAATCAACCTTAATTTAACCAGGACGTCTCTGAAATTACAACCTCTTTTTTTAACGGAGACCTGACCAAGATGCCACACGGCTATTAGAAAACAAAAGAAAGAAAGAAAGAAAGAAAGAAAGAAAAAGATTGATAAAATGGAGAACATTAGAACAGGCGAGGGCCAACATAAACGTGTTTTAACATACAGCTTTAGGAACAGCTATTACACACTTCAGTTGCTTTTCTGTTAGCTGCATGCTATAGTAGACACATGTCTGTTAGCTACATGCTATAGGAGACACATGTCTGTTAGCCTGCTATAGGAGACACGTCTGTTGGTAGCATGCTATAGTAGACACGTCTGTTAGCTGCATGCTATAGTAGACACATGTCTGTTAGCTGCATGCTGTAGGAGACACATGTCTGTTAGCTACATGCTGTAGAAGACATGTCTGCTAGCTGCATGCTGTAGGAGACACATGTCTGCTAGCTGCATGCTGTAGGAGACACGTCTGCTAGCTGCATGCTGTAGGAGACACGTCTGTTAGCTGCATGCTATAGTAGACACATGTCTGTTAGCTGCATGCTATAGGAGACACATGTCTGATGGTAGCATGCTATAGTAGACACATGTCTGTTAGCTATATGCTGTAGGAGACACAGGTCTGTTAGCTGCATGCTATTAGGAGACACGTGTCTGTTTGCTGCATGCTATAGGAGACACATGTCTGTTAGCTACATGCTATAGGAGACACATGTCTGATGGTAGCATGCTATAGTAGACACATGTCTGTTAGCTATATGCTGTAGTAGACACATGTCTGTTAGCTATATGCTGTAGGAGACACATGTCTGTTAGCTGCATGCTATTAGGAGACACATGTCTGTTAGCTGCATGCTATAGGAGACACATGTCTGTTAGCTGCATGCTATAGGAGACAGATGTCTGTTAGCTACATGCTATAGGAGACACATGTCTGATGGTAGCATGCTATAGTAGACACACGTCTGATGGTAGCATGCTATAGTAGACACGTCTGTTAGCTGCATGCTATAGTAGACACACGTCTGATGGTAGCATGCTAGAACACGTGCATGGTAGAATAGGTCTAATAGGTGTGAATATTATTCCTGGACTGTTTTTCACCTTGTGCATTTTTACTGTTTGCAATTAAAGTCATTAGATGGTGCTAAATGTCTGTTGAATAGCAATAAAGTTTAATTGTAGTGTGTTGTACTGCAAACACCGCCTGGCATGATAACAACTGTGCATTACGCTCAAGTCTGATGTGAGGCTGCAGGAGTGGAACACTGACCCCCTACCCCTCTTCCCCTCCCCGGCAGGAGAACGTGAGCTGCCTCAACACCAGCCTGGTGGTCCTGATGTTGGCCCGCAGGAGGTCTAAGCTGCCCTCCTACCTCAACGCGCTGCGGGAGAAGGAGTACGCGGAGAGGTACCCCGGCTGCCTGCTCAACAACCTCCACAACCTGCTGTGCTTCTGGCAGCGCCACTACCTCAACAAGGACAAGGACAGCACCTGTCTGGAGAACGTGCGTGGCCCTCTCTCCCTGTGTGTGTCTGTCTGTCTCTCTCTGTCTGTCTGTCTTTCTCTCTCTGTCTCTCTCTCTGTCTGTCTCTCTATGTCTCTGTCTGTCTCTCTATGTCTCTGTCTGTCTCTGTCTCTCTCCCTGTGTGTCTGTCTGTCTGTCTCTCTGTCTGTCTCTCTCTGTGTCTGTGTCTGTCTGTCTGTGTCTCTCTCTCTGTGTCTGTCTCTCTCTGTGTCTGTCTCTCTGTGTCTGTCTGTCTCTCTCTCTCTGTCTGTCTCTCTCTGTGTCTGTCTCTCTGTCTGTCTGTCTGTGTCTGTCTCTCTCTGTCTCTGTCTCTCTCTGTCTCTCTCTGTCTGTCTTTCTCTCTATGTCTCTGTCTGTCTCTCTATGTGTCTGTCTGTCTCTCTCTGTCTGTCTTTCTCTCTATGTCTCTGTCTGTCTCTATGTGTCTGTCTGTCTTTCTCAGTTCAGTTATTTAAAAAAATACTTATATCTTTGATTTCAAAAGAGCTCAAATCTACTACAGTAGCTATTTTGTGCTAGTTTAAACCTGATGATGTAGGCCTAATCATCTATCATCTCCTTTGTCAAAAACCAAGCCATTCAGATATCATACTATAGAGATTAACATAATACTAAAGGTGCATATTGCATAACGGTTATTTTCGCCCTTAATAAATAGATCCCATATGCTACCATATTTTTGTCTGTGCTCCTTGGAGGGAAAAGTCAGCGTAGAGCCCTGCTCCTCAAGCAGTGCCTCCCTCCTCTGATCCAGTTGAATGTTGCCCTTTCATTCTTCATGTAGTATAAATCCTAGCTGGTAGCGCCACCATCAGGATTGGAGGGGTAGTGGAGACATTTTTTTTCTAAAATGGACCTCCCCATTGACTCCCTATCCATGAAACCCTGAGGTGGTCTTCTCTGTGTAAGGGGTGTAGATCTTTGCATTTATACCCTTCCGAAAGTCGAGCACAGAAGTGTCATACGTTGGAACAAGAGCCATGTAGAAGAGAGTTGCGCCAACGGAAGTTACAAATTCTCAATGGTCACACCACGGTTCATGGAGACGCAAAACAGTTCCAGGAAGTGCTTGGTGGGCAATTTGAACTGCCAAATACAGACATACCTGCATTTTGTGGTAAATAGTAGTACATGAATTAATCAATTTACATTTACAGTAGAATGTAGAGGGTACTTCTAGTATCCGGCTAATTCCCGGGAGCTGTTTAAAGGCTCCACGATCTGCCACTGCTGGGAAAACAAAACGGTCCATATGAGTGAATGGAGTTGACATAACGCTCTTCTACATGGCTCTGGTTGTAAGTAATCCATATTCACTCCAGTCTCTGTGTCTCTGATTTAACACATCCCCCTTCCTCTCCCTCCAGAGCTCCTGCATCCCCTTCAGCTACTGGAAAGACACGGTATCCGCTCTGCTGGGGCCAGACAGGGCTGCTCAGTGTGCCATAGCCAGCTACATCGACGAGCCTTTCATGGATCTGCACAATGACCTGATGGAGGATTGACTCTCGCTCGGGTGGGGGTTGCTTGTGTGTGCGCGTGTGTGTGAGCGCGCGCGCGCGAGTGTGTGTTTGTGTGTGTGTGTGAGCGTGCTAGTATTGGAGGTGGGTCAGGGGTCAGTGGAGGGGGGAGCGCCCGGAGTACGGACAAATGACAATGCCGATTGCTCCTGGGCCGAGCCCAGACGGACGTCCTCCGCCGTCCCCCGTCCATGAAGTGCGGCGCAGGTGGCAGCTTGTGTAGGTGGGAGGGTGGACGTCACCCCCCACCCCGCCCACACACACACCCACCCCAACAGTTGTTGTGGCTTGGTGTTGCTCCTCCCAGCAGAGAGGGATTTGTTCAGCCCCCTGCTGCCCTGAACAGAGACATTTAACAGACGTGTGGTGGTGTGTGTGTGTGGTGGACCCATGTTGGCGGCTGCTTTAGGTGACATTCAGATAAAGCCTTTTATATGACCTATATGAAATTCTATGTTTAAAAAAAAAAGAAAAAACTAAACGTGATTCAATGAAATGATACGATGTGCTTAAAACATTGTTGGTGCCCACATGGTTTGTGAGTGCTCACAGAGGGGAACAGCAGGCCGAACCCCGGCCCGTCATCACAGGTTGGTCTAGGGGTCTTCATTCAGTTTGTCCGCGGGTCCGTTGTCCTTGGCGACTGCTGATCAGTCGGTGGTGCTTTTATTTTGAAACCTTTAGGTTTTTGTTTTATAGTTGTACTTACAACATCTAGATAGCTTGTGTGTAGACCTTCTGAGATGTTTCACAGCAGGTACCCAACGTCGCCAACTCCGTAGTGACAACGCGCTTCATCCAGGGACTTTTCTTTAGGGTTAGCTTTTTTTTTTTTCTTGTTTAAAAAAAAAAAGAAGCTTTTTAGTGTTTGGAAAAACTGTAGAATAAAACAATTCAGAGATTTTATTGTTTATTGTATTTCAGCAGTTTTTTTTTTTTTTTATTATTAAAAGAGAAAAAATATCTGTTTTTCATTTTGTATCAGAATCTGTTCACATTGCGAGAAACGGTTTAGTGAGACAAACTGTACTATGCAGGTGCTGTTTTGAGCCTTCTCCCCTTTGGTTCTATCAGTCACATCTTGGTTTTATTTCCGTGTGTATTCAGACCATTAGCAGGATTAATGACCGTTTGGTTTGACCACTTACCAACAACCGTCGGACCACAAGCCTATGACTTGATTGTTAGTCCGTGTGGTTTTGATGTAAATACTTTAGTTTGAGAAGGGGCAATTGCCATGGCTGGGGGCTTAGTTCTTAAATGTGCACATGTTCAAATGAAAATGGCAAGTTAATGAGACTCTGAAGTGAACGTATTTTTTAGTTACCCAAGGAAACAAAGCATTGAGAACACCAACTCACCAAACTTCTGCAACTCAACATAGAAGTGAATGCAGCTGGACACTTTAATTCAGGTTAACCTGGAGAATCTAGAAGTAAGCCACATCTCATGACTGCCATGTGCTCGCATTTTCACTCCTTTTGCATGTCTTCAAGCTCGTTAATCTCATTACCCAGTATGTTGTGATGCTCCGGTCAAATGTCCATAGGTGAAGATGGGAGATCTTCTCTTATGGAAGCCATTTCTGCTGCTCCCAGTGTGTCTTGACCTTGTTCACATGCAATTTTTAGAAGAAATCCACACGTTTTGTTGTGGCAATAGTACAGGTTTCAAAAGTTACTAGGTTGATTATAAATCAATACACTACCATCCATTAATATAGCAGGTTCAATATAACAGCTAACTATTTACGGCTTTTTATTTGATTTATTTTCTCTCCTTCCTTCCCCCCCCTTACATTTTTATTTTTTTAAAGTAGATATTCAGAGTGACTGGGATATGTGGTGTTATGTTAACTCTGTTAAGTGGAGCAGGTGTTAAACTCATAGTATGCATGTTATACGTTATAGCCCTAGGGTTACTATTGGGTCTTAATCATCCTGTTTGAATGAGTTTCCATGAAGCCACATGCATCCTGAGTGTTTAGGTGAGGTGCAGTGACCAAGCACAAGCGGCGTATGTTTCACACCAGGTTTCCATGAAATGCACACCGACGCAAAAGGTCAGCGTATTTGGACTTTCTGTAAGATGACGACGACGTGATCACCTTCCCAATGCTGATGTGGGACTTACTTTCCACATATGAAAAATGTGTCTGTGAAATGAAAAACCATCACAATAAAACTATTTTCAAGACCCACTTGAGTGTCACACTTTGGTTTGAGCAATATTAATACAAAAACAGGCCGATTTAAGAATTTAGTAGTCTTTATTTGCAAGAATCCACATTGTCGGGCACAACTGTTGCAGCTGGCTTGTGATATCTTTGGACATGGCGGTCATCCTCAATTCATCACTCTGCATGCTGAAATACACAAGTTGTTTATTAGCAACTGCTTATCTGTTGTAATATACAGGCGGGATGACTCAACGACCAACACCCCTTGCTTGGCATCACATGAAAGGACTGAGGTCAAATTTGATTGGAAATTACTTGGTCTGTTCTAAGATTAGCTCCAGTATTCTTGTTACGAGAGCCCGCGCGCTAATTTTAATGAATGCTTCTGAAAGGTCATCCGCTTCTGAATGCATGATGCTATGATAAATGAATGTTACGGGCGGGGCAGGGGATATTGCACTGACCTTACCACCTTGGTCCCGGGTGCGAACGCGGAGCTTGTTGACCTGCGATTCGGCCACGTCGGCCCTCTCCTCCGCGTCGTCCAGCTCGTGCTGGAGCTTCCTGTACTTTGTGAGGTTGCCGCTGGCCTGCTCCTCCTGTGGATCGAATTGGAAAACTTTCAGCTGTGACATGAGACAGATCAGGTTGCATGGCTGCCAGAGGTCTGTCTGACCCACAGATTGCAGGCCTTAGCAAGAGAGACTTAAACACAAGGGCTCCAGCATCTGTCACTAGAGTGTTCTTGAGGTGTTGGAGAGTGAGGTTTTTGTAACTTAACTGCACAGAGATACCGGCTGGCCACCGTTACACATGGAGGTGATGGACCGTCTATCCTGAAAAGGTCCATCACCATGCTGGCACAAGTGTGTGTATTTTAATGTAATTTTAGCATTATAGGCTGGGACTGCGTTCAGAGGGTGCTGGGGTCAAACCCGTAACTTCCGTCCACCAGTGAACCGCAAAGGGAGACTTACCGCCTCGTCAGCCTGACGTTTGTAGCTCTTCACTTTGGCCTGCAGCTTGTCTATAAGCTCCTGGAGGCGAGCAAGGTTCTTCCTGTCCTCCTCCGTCTGAGCAAACACCAGGGGGCAGTGTCACATTTCAACCCCTTCCTAATCCGAGCAGTATCTAGAACCTTAGTATGTACTAGCCCAGAGGGTTTCAAAATATTAAGTTTGTGGTTTTTATTGATTTAAATATCCCAGAAACACAGTTTACAGTACTATAATATAATATAATCTAAAACTACTTTTATTTAAAGGCAAAACCCCAGTTTGTCACAACTGGGTACCTGATAAGTGAGCTCCTTGATCCTCCGCTCGTACTTGCGCACCATCTTCTGGTACTCCTGGCTTTTCTTCTGCTCTGTCTCCATCTCAGTCTCCAGGTCTTTGACCTGCCGGCGAGGTCAGGAAGTTACACGACTCGCCATCTACAAGCCTCGTGACCAAGAAGGCTTGTAGTAGCCCTCGGTATCGGAGTCTTATTGAGCAACAGAAGGTGGCCATGACCACTTGTGGTGGAATAAACGCAGCATTTTGTAAATGTAACCAAGTAAACGCAACTCTAAATACTGTGAGTCAATTCTAGATTATTATTACGACAAACCAGCAAGTTCTAATCACAAACACATTCGTCTTAATCCTCACCCTGCTCTCCAGCTTGTGGATCTGCTTCTTGCCGCCCTTGAGGGCGATTTGCTCCGCCTCATCAAGGCGCATCTGCAGATCCTTGACCGTCTGCTCCATGTTCTTCTTCATCCTCTCTAGGTGAGCGCTGGTGTCCTGCTCCTTCTTCAGCTCCTCGGCCATCATGGCCGCCTAAATGATGAGGTACAGACGAACTCCGTAAGGCAAGATAAACCGTGGTCTGATGGGCCCACGCAGGTAACATGCATCAAGGCTGGTTTCTCTCACGTCAGTGATGGCTTTCTTGGCCTTCTCCTCCGCATTGCGGCATTCCAGGACAGCATCATCCACCTCATTGGACAGCTGGGAGAGATCGCTTTCCAGCTTTTTCTTCTGGTTAATCAGCCCTGTGTTCTGGAGAGGGAGAAGAGAACCTGCATTGTGATCTCAGCTGGACTTCCGCTCGTCATCGCCAAGGGCGTCCAGGCAGCATGGCGGCCTGAAGCACCTCACACACTGGAAGACACTAGCAGCGATGAATCACAGATGACTGAAACATTCCCCGTGGGGGAAGTATACGAGGGAATACTTAGGCAACCAAAGCCTGGATTGTAAACAAACGACCCATTTTCAGCTTCAAAGGTGGATCGGGTTGTGCGTGCATGTGTGCGTGCATGTGTACCTGGGAATGCAGCAGGTTGACCCTCTCCGTGGACTCGAGCAGCTCATGCTCGGCGAGCTTCCGCGCACGGTCGTTCTGTTCCAGAAGGCCCCGCAGCTCCTCCACCTCAGCGGACAGTAGGCCGTTCCTACGCTCCGTCACGGCGGCCTGCTCCTTCAGCTCCTCATTCTGGTGGACTGTCTCATCCAGCTCTAGCTGGGTGTCCTGGCAACATGGTCAATAATAATTACTTTTCTAGCTCATCATTCTCAAGAACGCTTGCTAACTGAAACGCATTGTGAAGACAAGTGACTTTATTGTTGTGAGCGGCGTTCGCCACAGTAGGTGGGGGGGTTAACTCACCTTTATTTGGACCTGCAGGTTTCTCAGCATCTTCTGGGACTCTGCAGCTTGCCTGTTGGCGTGGTTCAGCTGCACCTCCATCTCGTTCAGGTCCCCCTCCATCTTCTTCCTCAGGCGCACCGCCTCGTTGCGAGACTTGGCCTCAGCGTCCAGGGTGGCTTGCATGGACTCCAGCGCTCTCTGGTGGTTGCGGCTGGGAGGTGCAAAACATTATTTTTATTTATTTTTGTCAAAGAAGGTACAGGAGAATGTGCCTGCTGGTTGTTAAAAGTGGAGGTCAGCAATTGTAAGGCAAATATCTCCTCTCTTGCTAGCCGCAAGTTCTGTGTGCGCGTGTTTCTACACGGCCCTGGCTCTCAATGGGAACACAAACAAAGCGGTGCAGACCGCACCACACAAGACTATCACAAACTTGGCAACACGTCTCCCAATTTGCAGAGTGGGGGGCGGAGCTTCTGAGCGAGCACTGAGCGTGCACCCTGCATTGCAAGTTCAATTATTAAGCAGCAGTTCGGGGCAGCGGTCGAAGGAGAACCCACCGAAGGTTGACGATCTCCTCATCCTTCTCGGCCAACTTCCGGTCGATGTCGACCTTCATCTGGTTCAGCTCCAGTTGGATCCGAAGGGTCTTGCTCTCCTCGTGCTCCAGAGTGCCCTGGCGCAGAACACACAGAAGACAGACTTTACTTAAGCGTTGCAGGGAAAGGGGACGGGACCATAAGGACCAAGATGGACCTTATTCTATGCAAGTCCATGGGGAGGTCCACCATAATATTGCCCAGTATTTCTCTCTGGGGCGTTAATGTTAGGGCTGCACGATTAACCGCATCGCAACCTAAACCGTGATGTGCCGTTGTGCGATTATGTAAGTGCAAAAGCCTGCAATTATCTATAAATCTTCATGACAACATGTGTGTATTTGCTGCATGCAAGGGCAACACCCATAATAAAGATGACCAGTCAGAAATTGAGATATAGGTCGCCTGTCAATTAAGGCCCCCCTGCCTTGAGAAGCGCAATGTGTCATAAATACCACGCCAACTCGGGGAAACAGTAGAGCGCTATTTATTTACTTTGCATTGCGTAAAGCCGGCTCAGTGCCTGTCTATTTCTGTCTTCTTAACGGCTTGGTTAAGATTTCCGTGTTTGGGAAGATAGACAACTCCGTGTCTTCCTTGTCGACTCAGTTACATATAATTATTTTGAAAATGGATGCAAACGAGCATGCTGAGGCTGAACTGATGCCATAGAAAAATGCAATAGGCCCTATGTTGTTTGGTGTTATTTTGAGATCAGCAACCTCACAGAAAGGTATTGCGTAAAACATGGTTGGACTGCCTGTCTTGAGAATAGGTAGATTTCACGAATGGGCTGTCAAAGTTACGACCGCTATGTCCGTGGCACCATGCGAGAAAATGTACAAGCCATATTATTATCATCAAACAATTGGCCGTGTTCGATTTAAACACAGCCTTAATAAAATACCTGTTTTACTTGAGTGATCCAATATTTAATAGGGGCGAGGTTTGGAAAACAGAAACAACAGAACAGAAAAAAAGTCCCCACATAAGGGCATCATGTCCCTGGTAAAGCCAAAACACAGTGTGTATCATATAGGGGCCTATTCAATAAGTCCCAATTTATTAGCCTATAGATTATAGTTTGATTGGCTGGCAGAATAGAAACCATAAAAGCAACCCTTTGCAGTTAACAACAACAACAACAACAACAACAACCAAAATACCCATGTCTGTCAATTACTGTAAATTACATTTACACTGAACTTTGTCTGTCTTGACCATAGAACTATATGGTCTTGACAAACTGATATACGTAGAGTTCTGCGTTCTGTCTGCCAAAGAACTAAAATAACAACTGTTCTATAAATAACACAAAGGAGCAATTACAGCATATTACTGATTTCTTGAAGCCAGTATCGGTTTTAAGATCATCAAAAATAAAATGTGCTGCTACACTGTATCGACGTGTGGGGGAAACACCGCAGACATCTTACTTCAGCCTCCTCCAGCGCCGCTTGGATCTCGCTCTTCTCCATGTCCAGGCCCTTCTTGATCTTCTCCAGCTCGTGGATGGTCTTCGCTCCCTGGCTGATCTGGTCCGTCAGGTCGGATATCTCCTCTAGGGTGGCGGAGAGCATCATTTTAGATATGCCAGTAGGAAAAATGGCGGACAACTGGCTGCCATTGTAGTCTCGAAATGACACCACATTTGAGGAGTAGCTTTAACTGTTACCACGGTAACTGTACCAGAACATTTCCTGCTGATGTGCTGTCCACAGCATGGGGATTATATAAATGATATAATATCTGCAAATCATAAATGTTTTCATGGTTTCCTGTTGGTTTCTGTGGAGCTTGGGAGGACCAATTAGCTATTTATACTCATAAGATGGTATTTTACCAATATTGTGTACTGCATATATAATATCACGCTTCAGACGCTACTATTTGTACTCATAAGATGGTGTTTTACCAATATTGTGTACTGCATATATAATATCACGCTTCAGACGCTACTATTTGTACTCATAAGATGGTATTTTACCAATATTGTGTACTGCATATATAATAATATCACTCTTCAATAGCTATTTATACTCATAAGATGGTATTTTACCAATATTGTGTACTGCATATATAATATCACGCTTCAGACGCTACTATTTGTACTCATAAGATGGTGTTTTACCAATATTGTGTACTGCATATATAATATCACGCTTCAGACGCTACTATTTGTACTCATAAGATGGTATTTTACCAATATTGTGTACTGCATATATAGTAATATCACTCTTCAATAGCTATTTGTACTCATAAGATGGTGTTTTACCATTATTGTGTACTGTATATATAGTAATATCACGCTTCAGGAGTCCCAACTGCCACCTGGATGGTGTACCTTGGAGGTTCTTGGTCTCCCGCTTGGCGGTCTCCAGGTGGTCCAATGTCTCCTCATAAGAGTTCTTCAGCTTGAAGAGGTCCGTGCTCAGGCCCCGAGACTCCTTCTGGGAGCTCTCAAGCTCCGCCTGACACTCCTCGTACTTCTGCCTCCACTCGGCCAGCAGCTGCAGGGGTAACGCATGTTAGCACTTGTTTAGGTAACTGTTTATCAGGTGAGCGGGGCCAAACCTGTGTTGGCGGGGCCAACGTGTTAGCGCTTGTTTACGTAACTGTATGTCAGATGGGCGGGGCCAAACGCGTGTTAGCGCTTGTTTACGTAACTGTATGTCAGATGGGCGGGGCCAAACGCATGTTAGCGCTTGTTTACGTAACTGTA
>JAODOY010014343.1:9359-27251 GCA_025399855.1 Forbesichthys papilliferus | reverse complement strand
ACTCTAAAAGTATCTTTATTTCAGACAAGTGGACTACATGGAATGCTTAATTTGTGGTGCATCCTCCTACACTGTAAAATGTCCAAGATGCATTTAATTATGGATTAAACATGTCATTGGTTTTGTTCTAACACTGATATGGTTATGGAGGAAGGACAGTACGTTTGAAACTGGGCCAGTTGCAAAGATTTTAAACGTTGAACCCTGCATTAAGGTATTAACCCCTGGACTTTAATAGCTTGTTATCACACTGTGATAAACATTTTGGCTGTGCCAACTGCCTGCTCAAAGCACCATGACACATGTGTGACTAGATTAGGCAATAGTCTGGAAACTTAAATATCTTGCTGGCTCTCCATACTTATACTTATCCTGGAAATAACTCAAAACAAATTCCATACTCCATAGGAACCTCGACATGTGTACCGTAGCATTTCAAATGTAATCTTAACAGACAATACAGATACTGTATAGACCTTACCAGAGTCTGTCTGACTGGATGAACTCGATCCTATAAGAAATACAGGAGAAAGAGAAAAAAAAAAGACATTCTCACAGTTAAGCTCACCGTCAGCTGCAGGACAGAATGATTTTTGGAAAAACACCTTTTGAAGACCAAAGGTCGTCATTTGTAAAAAAATTAATTATACTGAAAATACATTGAATAAAACTTGCTGTAGTGTTTTTTTACCATTCTTCTACACTATTCGAGGCTAGCTTTGAAATCGGTGGTTACATTCATCTCTTTGACGATTTACAGTGCCTTAAGTTGAATGACCGCTCTATGGGAATTCCTTCATTCCGTTTTTCAGTCACGTATTCACACACTCTCCTGTCAATCTCTTGGAAGCGGACACTTTTGGGACTACGGTAAGATTTTCTTTTACTGTTCGCATTTCTAAGTCAGTCTTTTTGCGCTCTCCATCTTGTGAACATTGCATTCAGTGACACCATATTTTCTCTGCTGCATTAGACACCATGATTTTAAATTAGCATCGTAACTCCTCCTCAGTTGTTTAACTTGACCTACTTTTGAGCCTCTTTGTTCAAGACGATCACTGTGTATGCTGCAAGTGCATAAACTATCTTACAAGTATTGTACGCCATTTGTCTAGACCCCGAATATAAGACGACGTGACTTTTTAAGACACATTTAAAGAAAAAAAAAAAACAGTCTTATATTCGGACCAATACGGTACTTTGGTTTGGCTCTGAAGTGTGAGATCCATCCAGCAAAATTTTCCTTACCTTCATCCACAATGTTTAATCGTCAATAATTGCCTCTGGTGGCCGGTGGAAATAAAATAATTGATAAAACATACTGGAAAGCCTCTTTTAAATAAGGGTGACTTTTCATTATCTTTTATGATGCAATTGATTGTCACTGTTGACGTGTTACAACAGTAACAAGACCATGACAGTTTTATTAATTACTACAAAACTCCTGAAAGGCCTCAGATTGTGAAGCCATGCACATAATTGATCTTACCTCCATTAGCGATGAGTTCTTTGGAGCCTTCCCCTAAGAATCCAATTAAAACCCTCAGAATCATTAATTCTCTATGCAAAACATACACCATACATGTTTTATATTTCCTAACAGAGGTAGTACTGGCATCAGAAACGTAGGCATTTCATTATGTGTTAATTTTATAATTTGTTATATTCTCAGGTAATCACTTAACTACAACAAATTTGTCCTAATTTTACCTAACATTTTACATCTCATGTTGGCTGCCTGCCAACTTATTAAGAGATAAAATTCAGTATTGTATAACTTACCAAACTCATTGCTGGAGGAATCCGAACCTATAATAGAACAAATTAGATACAAAAGTATGGGCAAACAAGGAAAAATAAATAAAAATGTTCTTTCTATTCAAAACTATTTAGCTCTTATACTGTATATTGAGTGAATTCTAATGACTGTAAAATTGTTATATTTTCAAAATGTGTGAATGGAAATATGATTTACATTAAAATCATCCACAAGTTCTGTAAAAGAAACACATCACATCTTGCTCAACATACACATCTTCACAAGCATTACATTTTCTTGAAATTGTGAAGCTATATTTTATATGTATGAATGTTTTGACATAATTTTGTAATTATATATTACATATATACACACACATACAATGCAGCATTCGGATAAGTAATCTAAAGAAAGATGGTACATCAGTTTAGTACTGTATAGCCTTAATTTACAGTGTAATACATGTATCTGTAGACTACAGCCATGAATAATATATTATATTGTCCTTACTTTTTGATGGTACTTTCTTGTTCTTTTTTCCTTCAATAAACAAAACAGACAAATACAATCAGCGATTTGGCACATTCAATTAATTGAATGTATCTAACAACAACTTGAACCTAAATGATAGAAATCACTACATATTAGGCTCTCTTATTTGTATTTAGCCAGGCAAAAACACACATGTAGCCACGGCCTGGCAAGCAACGGGGAAAATTGCACCTTGCAATTCAACTTCTAGGATGAATACAAATTGCACCTACTGTAAACAAAAACGCCAGCTACTGCAGCCCCAACCAGAAGCAGAACCAGAACCACCACACCAACAATGATGCCAATGGGTGCCCCATTACCATCATTTATAAGTTCTGTGAAAGAAACACATCTTGCTCAATATACACATCTTCACAAGTGTTAGTATAATTTTCTTGAGATTATGAAGCTATATTTTATATTCATAAATGTTTTGACATAATATTGTAATTATATAGTACTGTACATATATACACACACACAATGCAGCATTGGGATAAGAAACATGCATTTAATACTCACAGCAAAAAAACATTAATCAAATTAAACAAAATAAATACTGTACTCTTGTTAAAAAATGAAATGCTTACTCCACTCGTCGTGAAGGATATGCACGTTAGACTCTTCGTGAAGCACTTCGCATTTGTATTGGGACTCGTCATCTTTGAGAATTTCCACTTGCTTTTTCAACTGGAAGGTGTCGTCCTCATTAGGGCGAACCCCAGTGGAGGTCACACCATACGCTGCGTCCAACTTGCGTCCATTTCTCCAGATGTTCATCACGATATCCTTCGGGTAGAAGCCGGTGGCGAAGCAGGTCAAGATGAAGTTCTCACCGTGCAGGGATGTCTTTTTTGACAAGTAAATCTTTGGCGGCTCTAGAAAGAAGACACAGGTGAGACCAGATACAGGCACCTTCCCACAAGGGCTCACTTTCAGGTAGGGCTGCACAATTAATCGAATATCGATCGCGATTCCGATTTTGGCTTCAACAATTAAATGAACATGATCGACTGCAATATTGATGTTTAAAATACGTGCTCTGCTCATAGAAAACTCTGTTTATGTATCAAATCAAGCGCTCCCTAGTCACCCGCCTACAGCAGCTTATGTAGCTGCGCGCGCACCCTCCAACAACAGCATGTGGATGTACAAAACCTTCCTGGATGTTGCGAGGCAGCAGTCCGAGTAGAAAAGTAATTGAAAGTATGGCTGTCACGAGAACCGATACTAAGGTACCAAGTCGATGCCAAAATTCGGAAAACATGACTGTACTCATGTTTGTACAGTACCGTAGGTACCGCATATCCAACCCGGTACCATGGAAGTGTAGTTGCAGCTCTGCCTCCACTTGTCAAAAAGAAAAACAGCAAGGGTACTTTTGCGTTCCAGGCGGATTATCAGGGACTACTACATTCACAAATAACCGTACTGTAAACTATGCCAACAAACTCTCCAGCCATAGTTTCCATCTTACTGGTTGAGTAAAAAGTAAACGGCTCAGCAGTTCCGCTATTGTCATCGCCTGGCGAAAGCGAAACAAAATCAGCCTTGAAGCGAATAAAATATGTAGGATACGTCGCATTTTTGCGTTGCAAACATTCACGTGTGTATGCAGTAATTTACTACAATGCATTTTAACCGACGTTTTCGCCTCACGCTTCCTGATACCTCCGGAGCACCGACTTTGATCTCTGTGAATGTTTACCCGCCCTAGAAGCACTCTCGCGCGGGTACCGAGTCACGGAGGTCCGGTAATACCAACCCGGAGCCCAATCACTGGTATTGGTATCTACTACTACATTTTTGGTATCGTGACATCCCTAATAGAAAGACAGCAGACCGGCAAAACAAAAAAATGTATGACAGCAGCAGAAGACGTAGAGCTTGTCCCTCGAAAGGGATTATCGTCTGTTGTTTGGCAACAGTTTAAGCAAGAACAAGTCCTATGCAAAGTGTGCCTTCAAATTGTCTGCGCCAGTGTTACGGTTTAACTGGTGACCATGTTAACTGGTGATATTTCCAGATGCGGCCTAGGCATGGCATGTGGATCTATGGCCCATAATGATCGTGTAGCTCAGTAGCTGACTGTCGATGCATGTTCGAAACACCGCAAGCGTCAATAAATGTAGCACAAGATAGAAGTGATTTCCATGGTCTGTTTATAATGTGAGTGCAATAAAAATACATTGTTCATAAAATCAATGAATAATTGTGATAAATAATCGTGAACTCATTATTGATCAAAATAAGCGGGATTAGCATTTTGGCCATAATCGTGCAGCCCTACTTTCAGGACAATGCATCGATGTTCAGTTAGCACATGCAATTTCCATTTCCCTTTAAACCCTTTGTCCATTTCAGAGATAAACCAAGCTGACTAAATAACTGAAACCAGAGCCACGTAGAAGAGTCATGTCAACTCCGTTCACTCCAATGGACCATATTTTCACAGCAATATTGTCAACGTTAATCAGACAAACTCACTGGCTTTAACAAGCTGATCTTTCCCGTATGTGTGGAACTTGTTCAGCCATTCCACGCACTCCTTATTCAGGTAGTTTCTGGTGTAGTCGTTCAGTGCCTGGACGTTATCCCATTTATCTTTGGTGGACCGACCCTCAGGGGTCGGGGCGATCCAGACCTTATCCTTGTTGTTGAAGCTCAGGAAGTCCTCGCCGTCATAGCTGTAGCTGTCGGTGGCGCCGCTGAATACGTCGTCTTTCACCTCACAGCCGTGCATCCACTGAAGGACATGGACTTGAGGCTCTGGAAACAGATCGAACAGAATATTTATATTTTTCTCCCCCTGCTGCTCCTAAGGCAATTGATCCCAAGCCCCGCCCCTTTTCTCCCATTCTCTATTAACAATTGAGCAAGTTCCGACATACGACAGAGACTCCTTCAACGGTCTGTTCTCCTGTTATAGACTCCTATGCTGTTTTGTTACAGTAACTAAGGGGGGCGGGTTGAATTGATCAATTGTAAATGTTCCACAAAATACTCAAAACGGTCGAAATTTAAACGCAGAGGGTGAATTGCTCAAGGGAGCAGCAGAGATTGAACCCAATGTTTGTGATAGTGGGGGATAGTGGAGGACGTGGAGGAGCCCCACAGACACGGGGACACCATGCTAACTCCACACAGAAAGGGACGACCGGGGTTCGAACCCGGGACCTTCTTGCTGTGAGGCCACAGTGCTATGGGCCAATAGGCCAATGGGCCACCGTGCTGCCTCTGGTGCCCACTAGTGAGGGTCCCAACTAGTCGACTAATCGGCACATCCCTAACACGAGCAGACCGTCATACCAGTTTTGTTTTGCTGCAGTCGAGCCATCAGGATGCCAATGTTGACTTTGAACCACTCCTCTTTGCTTTCGCGGGAACGTGTGCCCTTTCGCCAGTAGTCCTCGTCCATGCGCTCCCTCATCCAGTCTTGTTTGGGAACCTTCTTTCGATATTGGCTGTCGTAGTAGTCGATTATCTTGCCGTCCAGCATGCCCATGGCGGTGAACTCATGGACCCCTGGAAGGCCCACTGGCCTAGAGAGTGCTGTGTAGATGTAGCTAAGAGAGTGTACCTCTGAAGTAAAAACCAACAACAACGAGACAACATTGAGACAAAAAATAAATACAAATAAATGTTGAATGGAGGGACGTTGCAATCCTCATTTGCATATATTATATACATACACGTCTTTCTTAATAAAAAAAAAAGTCTTATAGGTAGGAATTTAGGGCAACCATTTTGTTTAATTTGTTAGAAATGCCATAGTCTTCCATCAGCTATCGGTGAGCAATATGTTCAATATGTGCAAGAGTCTAGCCTCATTACCAGACACGATATTACCTTTGTGAATGAGGTCTGGCGACACTATTGGGAGGTGTTCACAGTAGTTTCCTCCTACTGGGCGCAGAGACCTCTGGTGAATTTGAAAATTATTGGACAGCCTTTAACCAATAGAAGTCGCTACAACGGTTTTGATCGCCTCATCTAGCTCTACCACCATTTCAAAACATGCTTGACTTCAGCGTCATCGTTTCCAGACTATATTCTCAGCAAAATTATTTTAACGCTGTAGTCGAGCGGAGCCAGACTAGATATCCCCCACTCCCCGCTCTTTAATCGACTTAGATATCTCATCGAGCCTGAAGATTGCTGACCAATCAGGGGCCTCTTTTTCCTGATTAATCTGGTAAATCTACCCGGCCTGTCAATGGGTTTGTCAAGAGCGAGTTAGAAGAGGAGGAAGTGGTGTGTTGTTAATTTACAAAATCTTGTACATCTTTTTAATCTTGTAATCTACACATTTTTTAAGATACATCTCGCTGCAGCTCTCAAATCCTAACAGCAGCTTTTACCCTGTGAAACTGCACAAATATTCAATTTTCTTTTCAAAATGATGTCATACAGATATAATTTATTGTTGTTATAGATTTCCCTAACTCGATGTGTAGTCTACTCTGCATCCTGTCCACAGAATCATCTTGTGTTGCCATGTTGACATGAAATTGTTTTTGGTGTCTAGTTAAATATGGTAAATATGTAATATAACCAGTCCTCAGTGTTTGTGAACCAAGCCCAATGGTCTTCATTGCCAGCCCTAAACAATTCAAATAATGTGATTTGAACAACAGGGCACTATTTCAGCATGCGGGTTTAGTGAAAACTTTGCTCGTTAACCCCGAAATTATGGTTTTAGGGCTTAGTGGAGTCACTATAATTTAGACTTGATTTTGAGAAAGATATGACTGCTTGCTCCAATGTATAATTTTCCCAAGTAACTTGCCACAGGCTGAAAACAGCATGAACATTTTCTGCTATTAAGCTTTATTGTTTTCTTGTCGGTCGCCATACTGCAGCATTAATAATGGCTTTATAAAGTCATGCACACGCTTAACTCACAGTAAACATACTCAGAGTTGATAAACTAATTTAGATCAGCGGTTATGAAACCGCTTAGAGTTGGCGAACTCACGAGTTCAGGGTTAGTTTCAGAGTGTGTTAAACCTGCTTGCTGAAATAGGGCCCAGTTGACATGCCAAGATAGAAACAGCAGCTCTTAAAGCAAAACAGGCCACTATTCCATCTCATTACAGACACATTTGAAATATAGACCAAACTGTTTTAGATATGACTGACAGTAAATAAATTGGACATATCAGAACAACTTTAACTTTGGTCCAAGTTATTGTCTATATTTCAAATGTTTCTCTGCATTTACATGGAATATTGAAAATGATAATATTGATTGTATTAGTTAAATCTAAGAAACATGTTTTTTTAAAACAAAACAAGAAAAATAAACTACTAAATGTTTAACCCTGTATGACTATATTAATTTGCTTTAACCTAATTCCTGAATAATCATTAAATGGCGTAATACGCCATAATTTACTTTCAGTTTCACAGGCTTACACAACGTAGTCATATATTATGAACTACTCACCGCTGCCTACTCTCCATATTGTGCCAAAAAGCGCAAATACTATTAACAAATACATTTTGAGCTGTTATTGTTAATGCTTTCTTAATAATTATCCACTTGTTTTGACGGGGCACGGTGTTGTCCTGTCCTCGTAATTCTTCCGTGTCTGCCACAACTAGTCAAGTGTGAGAGAGAGAACAACAATGCTACGTCACTAGCAGAACAGCTCCCGGCGGAACCACCAAAGTAAAATGCTTCAAAATAAAAGTCACGTAGGGTAAGGTTGTGTAACAAACATCGTATACATATTGCTTTAATCTAACGCAATGTTTAAAATACGATTTAAAATAGGCCTTGGTGTAGGCCAAAGCAGCCTAATAATTTCCGGACGGGATTATAGGCCTAGGTTTATTAGTAATTTCGACTATCACCACAACTCATTCACTCAAGGCATTCACCTACGTGAAAGTTATTTAACTTTAGGTAACTATCAAATTAGGCTACTGTACATGTTTTTTAAATCTCGTAATAAATATTGATAAGAAATTATTATACATCATCTTCTTTTGAATATTGTTTTCTATTGTGCTTGCTGGACAAAAACACATTCCGGTGTAAAGTAAAATATTAACAAACCAATATGGACGTTTTATTGGTACGTTATTAAAAAAAGAAGTAAAACAAAGTACGAATATTACAGTAAATAGCCCACTGGCAAAAAGTACATTAAATACACAAAAGTTGATGTATTATTTGACTGAATTGCGTTTGATTACATTTAGTTTAAAACAAAACAAACAGACTAGCCACTAGCCTATGTCACAAAGTCTAACTAAACCAGACTACAGACTTTATTTCACTAAATGTATCAGATACAGTACACTTACCGCATTTAATCGCCTGGTAAGAAAGCAATATTTGTAATAAAAGCAACCAGGTTGAACGAATCATGATGACAACCTAATAATGTATATTTTGTTTACCACTACATGAGAAAAAACTACACCATGGCCTTCACATGCGTACAGGAGTCAAATGTCTGGTAGACGACGTCTAGCCAATAAACGAGCGCACACGCTGTTGCTAGGTAGACTGTAAGATACCACGTTTGGTCGTTTTCCCTGCAACGGGACGATGAGCAGGTATGTTCAGGGGCTGAAATTGTTTCATTCAATCAACCCACAAGCAAGCAATCATTCAAACTAATTAACCGGACAGGACCTACCCCCCCCCCCCCCCCCCCCCCCCCCCATACCCACCTAAATTCTCCTGACTACTGGATCAATAATTGTATTGGATAATTATAAAATATATATAAATCATGATAAAAACCTGAATAATTTAATTAATTTCACTAGTAGAAGGAATTTAAACAAAATAGGGTTTAAAGGCATATTGATGTTATAATTGTACAGTAGACTTTTTTTTTTTTAGTAAGGACATACATTTACACACTTTATTTAAATATGAGAATCATATTTAGGGTGATCCGTTTGCTTGAACAAAATATAAATAAATGTTTTGTGATATACGGTAGATAAGAGTAGGCTGTTTATACAGTAAGAGTACTGGGGTAAAATGTCCCCATTTAGTTTTATAATACAAAGTCATTTGACTAGACTGTTTATAATTTAGTGACTCTCTAAATGTGTTAGCCTAAGCATACTTCTTATGTAGGCTATATATCATAGTGATATTCAAATATTTGAAAGTACATATGTTAAGGGAGACTAGCTATTCCATATCTTCTGAAAGATCCTTTTTTGTGTGTTGTGTACCTATGCAAGTGAGTTTATATGTAGCTGTAGCCTATGTATTGAACATAGGCCTAATTTCACCACTTTATTTCCAGCTGCAAATCTTAATTAGCCCACAAGAAGTTGCATTAGGCCTAGATTCACCACAGATAATGTCTTTTAGAATAATCGACTAAACTAAGAATGACAGCCACAAAAAGCCGACTTGCCATATAGCTTTTTATTATGTGCAGGTGGACTTTGGATTTTACACTGACTTAACATTTACGGAAATGTTATTGGACAATGGCAACTCAATATAATGTCTTCATATATTACAGGATCAGTCTTGTTGTTTGAGGTAATTTGATCTATTCCAGCAGTCCTGTGGGAAGATGTTGGTATACGGTTGACCTCAAATAGCATCTGGCAAACCATCCATTTGTTGTTGATTTTTGTTTGGTTAACATATTGTTACTGTTGAAAAAATGTTTAAATCTGTAGTGAGACCGTTTATTTAAATGTTTGTTATAATTTTAGCTTTTTGTGTCTTGCGTCACAAATATAGCTTTGTTATTTTTTAGCTTTTAGCTGTTTTGTCAAATGTTCAATAGGTAACTGGCATGGATTCCCAGGGCATCATTTAGGCTCCGCCGGTCCACAAGAGACACACAAGCTTGGCTTTACACGGTGAAGCGTTGTTGCTTAGAGAACCAAGTTGCACTTGAGAGGTTCTAGTTTGTGAACCCCCTAAACGTGAAACATGTAGGCTAAGCTTGACGCTCGGTGACGGCAGCCATGTTGTTGGATCTATAACTGTCGAGTTGCATAGAAGCGATGCTTCGTACAGTTTGCAACCTGCTGCCCGTTGTGTGGAGTGCTTCGCTGTGTAAAGCGGCCCGTGGCCTCACTTTCACCCCTGCTGACAGCTTCCTGTTGCAGTGAGCGTTGGGAATGGCACCCCAAATAATACCCAGTCCGCCACCATACGCCCCGCCCCCTTTCCTCCCAACCACCCCCCCCCTCATTATCTGCTAAACCCTCCTCATTCAGTTCCATTCTTCCTCCCCCATCTCCTCCTCAGCGCTGCTCCCCGCCCCGCCGGCGGTGTGTCTCTTTCTTCCGAACCGGAACCCGAACCCCCCCTTCTCACGGCTGAAGGCCTGCAGGCCCCCGGCGATGGAGGTCAGCGCTTCGTTCCTCTTGCCATCCTCCAGGTCTTCCCCCCCCTCCGGGTAGTGCAGGCCGTCCGGGGCGTGGTGGCGGCCTGCCCCGGGGAAGGGGGAGAGCGGCGGCCGTGACAAAGGGTCCCCCCACTGGGCCCTCGGCATCGCCTCCTCTTGCCCAGGAACCAGCCCCAGGTACGGCTGCCGCGGCTGGGGCTCCCCGGGCTGCTCGGCCCGGCCCCAGCCCCGGCCCTGGGGAACGTCCAGCACAGCCTGGAGCTGGAGGAGAGCTCTCTCCCAAGCGGGGCCGTCCAACCGGGGGAGGAGTCCTGGAGGGAGGCGGGCTGGGCGGGAGACCCCGGGGCCGGGGCAGAGCACGACCAGGGCGAGGAGGGCTGTGAGCGTGGGCTGTGAGGCACAGGTGTGGAATGACGGCCTCATCTAGAAAACAAGGAACGGCAAACATCAGACGCTGTTTAGCTAATTTGACCAATTTGTATTTGTTAACCTAATTAGACTATATTAACTTTGTATATTAACCTTATTTTATTAGCTTTAGTTTGTTACCCTCATGTACCCCACTTGTTCATTAAATTAACCTCGACCATTTGATTAGTCAAATAACTTCATGTTTCTGTTAATTAACATAATTTAATTAGCTTCTCTTTAAACAAACTTCAAAGTTCTTGAGCCACACAAACCATGAGCAACTAATGCTAATAGCAACCATAAAAACCCTCAAAAAATATATTAACATTTTGCATTTTATTTTTTACATTTCTGAAAAATAATCTTGCCCCCCCCAAAAAAAAAGACCAGTAGGTGGTCTTGAAGTAGAATCCCACTTTGAATATAGAAAATTAATGAAGACAAAACTATAAAAACAAAGAAACATCTTTGTTACATTCTTCTAGTCAATATTCTCTTTCATATATATTGCACATTTAAATGGACCACACACACTTTCATAAACCTCTGGCTAGTTATAGCAAGTTATGCTGTTGGATAAAGAATCCACAGAGATCACATCATCTTACCTTGCAGGCTGAAGCAACTCCTGTCTGTTTGTTTGGGGAAGGGGGGGCGAGCTCTCTTTATACGGGGTCACAGAGTCCCGCCTGGTCTCCCGGAGATGTGCTAGTGACCAATGATCTGGCACTCCGGTGACGCACACTTAGTTAGAGAACCACCGTCTCCTCAGCATTCTTCCAGCTAGGAGACCAAGGTCTACTTCAGCCACAGAGTCAGAGGCCTGCAGTGTCCCAATTATCGCCGGCTGATTGGGCGGGCAACTCATGAAGGCAAACGGCCAATTCATTAGGATCTTTGAGCAAAAAATATGTTCCGTAGAAATAAGGTTTGTGTGTGAGAGAGAGCGCATCACATCTTTGCGTGGGCCATCAAGGTTGCAGCGCCAAGTAAACCCGTATACCTCTGAAAGAATGCCATTGTGCTTCTCTGGTTTCACGGAATCTCCGCTGATCACAAAGTGCTGAGTTAGGAACAAGCCACAAACATTTAGGGCTAAATGGTGACTAAGCCAGATATGACACCAAATGTTACAATAGACACGACCACTTGCCACAGCATCTTATAACATTAACTGGTCTTAGCTACTGTTAGCAGCAAAGTGACAACATATTAACTACTCTGGAGATAAGGAAGGAGATACTGGAAGGAAAACATCAATTTATTCACCATTCAAGCAAAAACAGGAACCATATTAAATAGTGTAGGGAGAATATGCCAACCATTGCGACACATTAGAGTGTTCTAAGCTAATATTGTATGCATCATACAGACATTAATGGACTAAAAGTTACTCTTCTAAGACCAAATCAAGAATATGACAACAAAAATAATGTAGAAGCAAGAAGTTTTCTAAAGATTTTGTAAGTAAATCTAAGACATTTCCTTTGTACTCCATATTACATTGTGTAACCTTTGGCAACATCTATTTCATTATTGTATTTATTAAATTACCAAGATAGCCCTTGAATGAACCTACAAAATTAAATTGAGGTGAAATCTACCCTAGCCAACCTTCAGACTTATTAGAAATAAGATTCCTACACAAGGCTTATTGGCTTACAATCATCGACTATACCTTTAATGCAATGAACCACGTAATAAGCATAACAACCAACATACCATAAACAGCACAAACATGCACGCATTTCATTTTTGTCCAAACTACAGTGTTTTAACTAATCTCAACGTCAGGCGACGCGATTGTTGAGGCGACTACCAACGGGAGCGATTAAGCACGTTGTCGACTGACAGACTGACTGACTGAAACATGTCGGGCGGGTGGGAAAGATACGAGAGGGTTACCTAGGCAACCAGAGACTGGAATGTAAACAAGTGGCCATTGCTCAGCTACGAAGGGACGGGCGATAAGCGGTTTGCTTGCAGCGTGTCCAGGGCTGTAGGGCGTGGCGTGCATGTGGACCACGAAACATTTGCTTTGGTCTGAGATGAGATACTTAAAAACAAACTGTATATATTAGCAATGTTGCAATTACAAAGAATGTGACAAACTCCTGACTATATAACTCTGCTCCTCCCCCAAACACAGCATTGGAGAACCAGTGCATTATGGGATGCTAGAGCGTCTAACAGTAGTACGGTCCCAGAGCAGCGTCCGAGCCCTCCTCCCCTCCTCCCGCTCCTTCTACGGCCCCCTCAAAGTCCCCATACGCCATCAGAGGGGAGATGCAGCCCGGTGCACCCTGGGAATCGTAGTCCGCCAGGAAGAAGGAGGAGGAGTCCCTCGGCCCGCCCGACTGGTCGTTGCCGACAGCGGCGGCGGGCGGGCTCTGGGTCGGGGCGCAGAGCGGGCGGGTGAGCAGTGCCAACTGCAGCTGGTCTATAGTGCTGGTGAGGAAGGGCTGCGATTGGTCGGGGCGGTGGGCGTCGGTTGCCGGGGTCTCGGCTCTCTGGGGAGGGGCGGGCGAGCGGCTGTGGGGGTCGTCGGTGGAGAGGGAGCGGCGCAGCTTGGCCCTGGCGTTCTGGAACCACACCTGCATGTGTGTGTGTATGGGGGCATGTATGTATGCATGTTGATCATGTGAAAAGAGTTTTTAAAAAATGAGAAAAAGAGGGGAAAAACAAAATGGCAGGTGAACAAAATCCACACGTCCAGTATAAAAACTGCAACATACAGGACAGTTTTTACTGACTGAGCCTATAAAAGGTATTATTAAAGGATCCATTCCATGAAAACCAAGTATTTCTAGTTTTACCTTGTTAAACCCTGTTAAACCTTGAAAACACTGCTGAAAACAAACCATATGTGGTTCAAAATCCATAAAACTATGTTCATACCGCGTTTGAGTAACCTGCTAATAGCAGTAAAGCAGTCGTAGCCTCACGTCAACACAGCTACGTGGAAGTCGGGGTGGGGTGGGCAGTGGTTTGTTAAATTTAAAGCTACTGTCACTGAAATCTGATTGTTTTTCGAGAGTCGTGGTTGTGATCATGCTATTCCACATAATTTGGTATTTTCACCTAAGCTTGTCAACTACATTGCATTGAGAAGTCAAGGAACTGTGAAAAGGAGCATGCAATTACTCTTTAAACCTGCAGGCTACACAGAAAATATACATACATACATGAATATAACTACTGTATGTGATAATATTTGTGTATATGCATGTATTTCTGCTGAATATGTTCTAATAACTTAAGGGTATCAATGGGAGGGGAAGTGGTTAGGCCTTGAGCGCAATCGTCTGTTTGTATGAATGTAACTGTTGTTTCACTTTGTATTGTAATTTTGTGTATGTTTAGGACCCTCTTGAAAACGAGATGGTTCATCTCAAGAGGTTTTCATAATAATATATTTACAATATATTATTATGTCACCTTGTCTCAGCAAGGACTGAATACACGGCAGACAGTAATTAGTAAAAAGACAAACGATTCCTTGCAAACAGAGCAGGCGAGCAACATATCCATACATTTGCCGTGATCTGGAGGCTGAATCAGTTTCAGATTTCAAGAAGAGACTATTACAGGAAGGAGACAACAACAAACGCAAGCCTCTCTACCTTGATCAACAACGCTGCAGTAAATAACACAGACGCAGTCTGCAGTGATGTCAGATATCAGAAATCAGTGCAGTGGCTTTTCAGTGGGTTAAAAGATAGAGTTGCGTAGCTATGCCAACACTGAGCCTAGTATATTCACTCACTGTCTTTAATCCAGTAAACCAATGTGTCTGCCACGTTGAAATGCAACAGTTTACTTGTTTTGGGCTGCTGGAAAAAATGTATGTTCCAATGGCAGGTTTTTGTGTTTTTATATTGATATTGCTCTGCAAGAAAGCCCAATATCCTTTACTTAGACTTCTACAACTTCTCGCTGCGGATTTAAACTATGAATCGCTAGAAAAAGTTGATAGAGAGTTGATAGTTCAGTCGCTCCCACACGCACGAGCGAAAATCGCCGCAGTGTAGTGTTTAAGCTTTAAGGCTTAAAGGATCCCAAATATAATGTGCAGATACAGAGAGCTTTAAGTTTACGCAGTCTATATCTATATAATGTCTCAGGTACTTCTTCCATAGTTCCATCCATAATCCTCTAGACAGTCTCTCTGGCTCCCTCTGCTGTCCACTGACCTGCAGGACACGCTTGGGCAGGCCAGTCTTATGGGCCAGGCAGGTCCAGTCTTTACCGTCGGGGTTGTGCTTCTGGGCAAAGTACGACTCCAGGGCGCGCAGCTGCTCGCTGCGGAAGCACGTCCTGATTCGCTTGGTCCGCCGGCGAGACTGCCCCCCCGCGGGCCGCTCGTCCAGCCGCGGCTCGGGACTGCTGACGGAATCCTCCCCTTCACCTGTGTGTGTGTGTGTGTGTGTGTGTATGTATGGCAGAAGGGGTGGGACGAGCTCAGAACAGACTTAGGTGTTAACTCGGGAAGGCCAGCGCCCACTGGTGGTGACATTCGGCAGGGCGTCAAGGAACGCATTTTAAGGGCTGATTCATAGTCTACACAAGCTACACAGACGTGTGTGTCAGTTGGTGCTGCGAGCCTTTTCAGATGAAACGGCAAAAATTAGGACAACACATTTTGCTATGCAAGAACGCATCCAACCCTCCTTGCATAGCTCGATGCGTTCGCATCTGCGTAGCTCGTAGACTATGAACCAGCCCTTAATGACTTTCGAAATGCAACAACAAATTCCCGGAGGAGCTAAACACAAATCTGCAGATATTAAAATGAACGTTTATGGCTTTGAATGAATATAAGCTTAGAAATAAGGTGACAAAGACGCTTCTATACTGGCCAAAACATGTTTAAAAAGTCCCACGCAAAAAGCTACATATTACCGATATATTTGTTTTTTTTAAATGTATATATAAAAAAGATATATAAAGAGACAAACACATTTTTTTGAAGGACGGAACACTCTCGCCTCACACAGTGATTTTGAGTTAAGACCATACCCCAACTTTCACCTTCCGTCAGATTCGCCTTGCTGTGAGGATCTTCAGAAAGCAGAGCACTTCCGTTGCCGTGGTAATGTGATTGACAGTAGACATGCGGGCCTTGCATGCAGTAGAGGTTCCCAGGCATTAGTTTGACGTCACACTCCTATAAGAGGTGACCGGGAGGGGAGGGGGGGGAGTGTTACGTTTGGTTACAGCCTATGGTAAAGTTAGTGACATTTAAACATCTGAAGCATTATTAATTAATAAGGCTCCAATAGCATTTTTTATTATTTAAAACATTTTAATAATTTGCTGCCTGTCACAAAATGTAGCCTTCGTGACTGAGATAGACATTTAGTAAAATATCATAAAACGTTGCAGCTTTAGTATGAAATGTGCTTACGAGCAAGGTCTGACCTGGCAGGAAAAGCAATGTGGGTGAAAGATGAGCTCTCCAGCCCTCATCACCATGGTGGACGACGGGATTGGCTGAGAGCATCGGGCACATCGACCAATCCCAAACAGCCTGTACGACAAGGCGAAGGACAAATCACAGCTGATGTCATAGGAGTAACAACACTTCTATATTATAGTTCTATGGTCAAAAGAAAAGTATAATTGAAATCCTTCTAGTGACTCAAGTGTGTCTCTTGGCATAGTTGTAATGGCCGCACACATCCCGATTGACACATCATTCCCCTACAGTCTTGCCGACAGTAAGGACTAGATATGGACCACCTGCTAGACCAAGGTCTGCGGTCTGCTACCAAGATATCTAGCTAGCTAGCTAGCTAGCTTGCTCAGGCATTGAGCGTGACAGTGAAAAGTAGACCATTAGAGATGTGATGTCACATAACTAGGAACTGATTGATTGATACATGCAAAATAATTATTTTAGCCATTTATATATTTATGGGTTATTTAAAAATGCCTTCTCCCTTTTCCATGGCGGTCCACTGATTGGGAACCACCATGCTGAATCAACCGACGAGCCCTCCTAACAGTTCTGCCGGAGAAAAAGGAGCGACACAAGAGGTTCCAACATACGGCACTTCCGCATTCAACTTTTGGAAGGCAGAGCAAGGGGAATTTATGCAGACTAGAACGACCCAGCGGTCCATGCAAGTCAGTGAAGAGGTCCACGGATTTCACAAAAACATTTCCCATTATCTCTCTTTGGAACGGTAAATGGACTGCTTTATATAGCGCTTCTATATAAAGCGCTTTACATAATTTGCCTCACATTCACACACCGACGGTGATGTCAGCCATGCAAGGAGACACCTGACCACCGGAAGCAGTTAGGGTTGGGTGTCTTGCTCAAGGACACTTCGACATCTGGTGAGGAGTAAGCGGGGTTCAAACCAGCGAGTTCTTGATCACTTTTCACTTTTGTTTCGTTTGTTCCCATAGAGATGCATTACGTTGCTCTATACCTTTGTCTGTTCCCATAGAGATGCATTACGTTGCTCTATATTTGTCTGTTCCCATAGAGATGCATGACGTCGCTCTATATCTTTGTTTGTTCCCATAGAGATGCATTACGTTGCCCTATATTTGTCTGCTCCCATAGAGATGCATTGCGTTGCCCTATATTTGTCTGTTCCCATAGAGATGCATTGCGTTGCCCTATATTTGTCTGCTCCCATAGAGATGCATTGCGTTGCCCTATATTTGTCTGCTCCCATAGAGATACATTGCGTTGCCCTATATTTGTCTGTTCCCATAGAGATGCATGACGTCGCTCTATATCTTTGTTTGTTCCCATAGAGATGCATTGCGTTGCCCTATATTTGTCTGCTCCCATAGAGATGCATTGCGTTGCCCTATATTTGT
>JAODOY010014333.1:0-18011 GCA_025399855.1 Forbesichthys papilliferus | reverse complement strand
AATATTTTTAGCTCACCCTCAGATGAAATGCCAAAACACTAAACAGAATGTGCGTGTGTGCGTGCGTGCGTGCGTACGTATGATGATTGGGGCAAGAAGGAAGAGGAGCTGGCTGACTCAGCATTCCCCAGCGCCGTACTGTCATCCTGTCGTTTAAGCTCCGTTTCAACACAACTGGGACCAATCTGAGTACGCTGAGGGGTTGACTTAAAAAATGTGTGGAGCACAAGATCGATGACGCTATTTGCTTAGCTTCAGCCACCACGACCCGTCTGACAAACTGTTGCTGTTGGCAACAGGATGAAAAACAAAACAACAACAAAATAAGGTGTGAATATTGACAGAGCTGTGTTAAGCCCCACAGCTGATTAACAGTAATGAGTGAACCCAAGGCTCAGAACTGTTTGACGCACTGTTGGTATTACAGACAAAAAAACTACAAAGTCCAGATGGGTAAGGTAGACCCTGTCATGTCACAGTGTTTCCCATGTCAAAATGTGTTGGGCTTCCAATAATTGTAGATGCCAATGGATGTGTGCCATAGCAGGATAATGAAAGCAGCAGCTAGTAATTGGTCTGTTTTGATTAAGGTGTGCACATGCACAAGAACTGATAATTATGCTTCTGCATTCATCGAGTGTAGTTCATACTTCAAAATCTCACCCACACTTCTGGGCTAGCATCCATTCCACTCAGGCAAAGATTCTCTATGCAAAACAATATATTTAAACAGCTGAGACATCCTATGGAATTACTCTACTCATATTCTATGGGTATCCACCACTGTATTTGCAAACTTCACATGAGTTTGAGTCTAGACACACAAGTGCCATAATCTTCTTAAATTGTGGTATATGACATTTTGAATGTAGATGTATTTACTTCAGAAAAACATGGACACCCGCTGCAAACTCTGTATATTTTGTTTATTTAGCAAAGATGTCTAGCTAACTACATACTATAGGCTACCTGTTCAACCATTAATCTATCAACCAAGTAGGTTATACTGTGAAATTACTTGACAATTGCTGCACAAGTATATCATAAACCCTAACAGAAAACTTTATATGTTAGTCATATTTTCAACTAGGGCTGGACGATATGGCCAAAACTTATATCACAATTTATTTCATAATTTTGGACGATACGCTATAATTCCGATATTGATATGAACAATATAAGCCTCAGAAAAACTGATAAGAACACCCAAAACGGAGTACTTACAAACTTGAAAAATGCATTTGCCAAGTCTATGAAACCTCCTATGAAACTATAATGTTTTAGAAATAAAAAAAGTACAAATAAATGTTCACTTTTAATCCTTTATACAAACAAGTTGTTAGCTGTGTAACTGTGTTAGTGGAGGAAGCTGACAAAATACATAATATTAAGCCTCTTTGTTAGATTTGCTATCAGGTGAGAGTGTTGATAAAATCGTTTGGCACGTGAAAATAGCTTAGTACTTTCTGCGTGTCTGTAGTGCAAGCCATCACGTACATTGTTTATATTCTTTCTGTTCACCTTGAATACAGCTAGCTTTTTCCCCAAAGAGTGCAGACAAATTTAGGAGCACAGCCAAAAATATGGAAGTGCAGTCAAAATTATATTTATTAAAGGAGAGCATAACCATTATGAAATTATTTACCTTTAGTATTTTTTTTCATTGTACTATAGTATGATGTCTGAATGTTTTGGTTTTTGACAATTGAGAGATGATTAGGCCTACATTTTAAAATGATATCACCGTTATTGAAAAAATGTATATCACGGTATATATTGATATTGCATTATTGTCCAGCCCTATTTCCAACTGACTTGTTTTTATATAGAGCTAATGAAGCGCCAGCTAATTCTCAGCTAACTTCAATGCTTGTTCTTACAGGAGCTAAAGGTGAAATTAGCATGTTTCCATGTAATTGAAATCCAGGATTTGCATATAGTGCTTGCTTTATAAACAAACCCAAATCAAACATGACCTTAATGCAATTTAGCTGCAACTGTGCCTTCCCTACTCTGACATGCCTGTGAAGGTCCCTGGGAGCACAGATTGCAGACAAACAGAAATGTGACCAAAAATATGAAAGCAAAGTGCTGCTGTTGCAGCTAGAGGGAATTCAGCAACACAGCCAAGAGCAATGGAGGGAGACTATTCATCTGTGTCGCTCTCATACGCTAAGTCACAATATCAGTCTGAAGCCATGCTCCTCACATGTCTCTCCCCCTCCCCCTCTCTCCCTTTCTCTCTCTCTCCACCTCTCACACTCCCTCTCCCTCCCCCTCTCTCCCCTCTCTCTCTCTCTCTCTCTCTCTCTCTCTCTCTCTCTCTCTCTCTCTCTCGCTCTCTCTCTCTCTCTCTGTGTCTCATTTGACAATGCTAGATAGATGTTTGTCTGAAGCTTTGTGCGCACAAAAACGAATGTCTCACTTTGGCCTCGCTCCAGAGCTATAAATAACTCTGAGACCTGGCGAGATTAAGGCGTGTGTGATTGTGTCCGTGTGTGTGTGTGTGCTCTTGCATGTGTGTGTAAGTCAGAACATCTCAAGGATGCAAGCTGCAGAAACACTAAAAACGCCAAATAAATCGAACACACAAATATAATAAAAATGTCTGTAAAACTACAGGGTGTGTGTGCACACATACAGGTACACAAACTGTGTTGTTGCGCACACAAGCACAGACCAGAAAAGTTGCATGTGGAGACAAACGCAGGAGCACACACACACACACACACGCGCACACACATGCACGCAGGCACACGAACACACACAGGCTTACCACTTTTGCACTGAACAGAACAACAGGCATGAATTGGCCATAGGGGACATGCACAGCCACACCAACTCTAGCTGTGCTCTCTATGCTGCTGAAGAAGAAAACAGCTTGGTGGATATCTTGCAACTGCCGACAAAAACACGTCCTTGCAGGATGAAAAAGAAAACATAAAAACACGACCGCTGACTTTTGTAGAAAGGTGTGTGTTTCATACTGTGAGAGGGAGTATTATTAGCACACAAACGGTTCACCTACAGCTGAGCTCAGTCTCTTGGTAAACGGTTCAAGGAACCAGTGTGCAGGTGAATAGTTCCTTTAATGCCCAACGATTTGATGGGCTGTGGTTCAAACAACTGTTAATCATTTTGATTGACATGGCACCGCCTCTAGCATAACGAACTTTGAATGTGTGTGGAGCGCTTGCAGAACCATTGAATTGCATTGTTTTCATGTGTTAGATTTGAATTAGGCGGGTTAAAAGACGTCATTCATTGGAGGGAAATCTCTCACATCTGCCTCCCACACTAACTGTTCTTCTTACTGTTGAGGTACTCTGCAGTGGTATTGTGCACAAAGCCTCTCTCTCTTCCCCCCCCCCCTCCCCCAGGTGTGGGCATCTGTCAATGGTGGTATACATGTGTCTTTCATATGCATAGTGCATACATTATATTGTATAACGAACGATTATAACTAACGATTAGCAACTGTGATATAAGCAAGTCATTATCTCATTCTTTGCTGTGGCAGTAGTAAATATTTAGCTGATAAAGAACCATTTTAACTGTGCGGAACTGAATGGTGATGGGGCGGAATAAAGAAAAAACAAAAACAAATCAGGGCAGACACCAGCATGTCTCAGTCTTGACCAGCCACATGCCATTAGGCTAGTGGTCCTGAAATGGTCTGTCATATTCCTATTTTAACATCAAAGTCAATCGCATGCCTGCCTATAACAGCACAGGCAGTAAACAGTAAAATCAAATCAAATATATTGATATGAGATTCATATATCATTTAATAGCACCTAACCTGAAGGCAGGACACGCATTTACACATTATTATTCACAGCCCTTTGGCGTTTCACACACAGAATAAGCCAAGAGCAGACTATCACTCAAGCTAATTGTCATTAACTTTGTTATGGATTTTGTTCTGTCTATTAACTACAGGCAGCGCGCTGTAAAGCAGCTCAAGTCACCGTGGCCGCAGGGGAACAGACTCTAGACCAGCTAAGAGCAGGGTGCGCCGACACCAAGTTTCCCAAGCGGCTGGTGCGTTGACCCGAGAAAACAGTCCCCTGCTACGCGACACAGTATGACCAGCCACTTTGCACTGGCTGACAACACGAACCATAAAGTTCCCACCGTCAGAAAGCCTGCAGAATACGAAGGCTCATTCAATTGCAGCGGAAATGGTATTTTGACCATGACCGCACGCCTACTGTAGCGTTCAACTAACCTTTAGTCTGCTGTTCCAGTATTTAGAAATACTTTAACAAGACGCATGCAGCAGATAGATTTGTTGACGGAAGTCTAACAAGATCAAATCTCTTAGTGTTTGACCGTTTTCATCCGATTCAAAATGATTATTATTACTGCATATTATGCAGTATTAATGCATAATATGAACATTCAATGGATAATTCCTTCCAATACAGTTTACTACAGAATGCCATATAGGCTACACTAGAACGCCACGTTGTGAATGTTTCTATAATAGCCCCATGCAAGGTGCATTATCATAGCCCCCAAGCAGAAAGGCTGCAACTAACAGACAGAGACAGATACAGTAGTTTCCTGTTACAGCAAACTGATAACACAGGAATCCAATATTGGAGAAGTAATTGGGTTGGAGCTGGCAGCCACTGCTGTCACGGCACGGTTCAACATCTAGACCCTACACCGTAACCGATGCGTTCCGCCGCTGACATTGGTATAGCAAATAATGATAGGCATCTATCATCATTGTTACCAGCGTGCTTGGAAATCGCGTTGGATGCCGACAGCTCTGTATTGGAGGAGGCATACCTGCACGCAGCCAATTCCTTAGCAGCGCGATCCGGCGTACCGGTCACGGAGAGGCAGGTGGAGAAGAAACCCGTCTGATCACAAAACCATTTTTCTCTCTTTCTAAACCTCGGTGTCCACCACTCCATAGATCTACACTCTCTTTCCGCTACTTACCTAAGATATTCTCTCTCTCTCTCTCTCTCTCTCTCTCTCTCGCTCTCTCTCTCTCTCTCTCTCTCTCTGTAGACTATGACTATCTCTCAGCCCATAGAAAGGTGTTCCTTGGCAGTTACACCGGTGGCTCGGAGCCCCGCAGTAGATCACACCAATCAGCTCCCTCCTCACCTACGCATTCCGTGTCAAAAATTCATAAGGTGACACGAAACTGTCAGACCGTGTTGATGCGACACGAACATGATGTGTGCTGCCCTCTCTCACACATACAAACACAAACGGGTAGACATAAATAGCTTACACATATTGGAAATCCTAACGTCAATAGTAAGTTTTGTTTTATGCTGATCAAAATGCAATTTGTTTTTGTTTATTTGTTGGGGTGGTATGAAACGACTGCAGTGTGTGTGTGTGTGTGTGTGTGTGTGCGCGCGCGCCATATAGGATAACCTTCCCGGTGTTGTAAGTGGCGCATTGGGGAGATCGGTGAGACCAGCTCAACACAAAACGCCCAATGACAGGCTACGGATGCCGCTGCTCTGCAGATACTTTGTTCCCCCATCCCTTCGTCGATAGTTTCTTCACGACCAATCTCCACCAATCTCCAAAACTTGTGGAGATTAGTGCCAGAATAAACCTCTAGTCCATTTTGTCAGTGTTCTAAATCAATCCACGCCTTGGTTACCAGCCGCTAAACAAGCCGCAAAACAAGACGTCTTTCCTCGTGTTTGCAAGTGGCGAATGGTACAGGATTAAAACAACCCGAAAACACTTATTCATCTCACCGCCTATGACACCAAGGCTGCAGACCGATGTACTGTCACTTATATATAAATTTAAAAAAAACTCACCGGGTAAAAACACCGGGGAAATCGTTTACTACCGTGGACCAAAAGTTTGTTTCGCACTTACCGATCGTGTCGACGTGCTGGTTGAGTCGTCTTCCTGTGCATGTTTAGAATCTCGAAGTTGCGGGAGGCATTCCGCCGTTGCTTCAATCGGTAAAGGGTCCAAAGCTCGCCGCAGCTCGGCGCGCACTAGAGCAGCTCTGACAACATGGATGAGAGGCGATATGCGGTCGCACTCCCGGCATCCTTGGGTAGAGTCTACAGAGTGAGGAAGAGACACACACACACATTCGTATGCAGACTGGGAGAGAGAACGGTTGATGTATCAGCGTAAGGTATGTGCCCTCTGTTGGACGCTCAGCACAACTGCGCCTCTTTGGACAAATATCCAATATCCCAGAGACGCGCATAGGTGGCAGCATTGGACACGAAAGAAGCTGCTTTTAGTTATCAATTATGATTAATATGATATCGTGTGACATTTTATTGATATCTCTGTGTTGAATGAAATTGTATGCATTCTGGTATTTTAGAGTGTGTGTTTTCTGCAGTCTCACAATGTTGTGATGCCTTCTGTAGCCTACTGCCATATGTGTGGTCTGTGGTCTAGACCTCCCTCACTGTCTGTGTATGTGTGCAGGGGTGGTGCCAGAATTTGGAATAAAAACCTACTGGGCCCCTATCAAAATGTTTAGGATTAAAATTATGTATACATTTCTGCTGCTGTGTTCCACAGTTGTGCAGATTCAAATGTTGACCGTCGTCATTTTCCTATATTAACAATAGACCTAATGCAAACACACCAGCATCTCAGACCAAAACAAATGTTAGCTACAGTATGTTGGCCACATGTACACACTAACATCATGTGTGGCCAGCCCTGATATAAAAACAATGAATGGAGGAGCTTTGATTATAACCTATGTACTGTAGGCTATGATTACATGTAAGCATTATTATAGTAGATTATTCTCTATAGCAAAACAAATCTAGCCTATGGAGATCAGGATGGCATTGCAAGCTTCAGTTTCACTTCGCCACGATAATCAGCCTGGATAGCTTGGATATTGAGGTGATTCAGGCGGGTAAAATCTGTATTGTTTACATTTTTGTCACAACTAGTCAGCAAACATCTGTAGTAAAATCACAAAACTGCTGTAGTCATTCTAAATATGAATATTTAGGATTATAAATATTGTATACTACTGTATGTGGAAAGCCATAGTCAAATTTCCATCCATCCATCCATCTTCTCCCATTTATCCAGAGTCAGGTCACGGGGGCAGCAGCTCCAGCAGGGGACCCCAAACCTCCCTTTCCAGAGGCACATTAGCAAGCTCTGACTAGGGTATCCCGAGACGTTCTTAGGCCAGTGTGGAGATATAATCTCTCCACCTAATCCTGGGTCTTCCATGAGTCCTCCTCCCAGCTGGACGTGCCTGGAACACCTATCAAGGGAGGCACCCAGGGGGCATCCTTAACAGATGCCCGTACTACTTCAACTGGCTCCTTTCGACGCAAAGAAGTAGCGGCTCTACTCCGAGTTCCTCAGGGATAGCTGAGCTTCTAATCCTACCTCTAAGGGAGAGACCAGACACCCTCCTGAGGAAACCCATTTTGGCCGCTTGTACCCGTGATCTTGTTCTTTCTGTCATAACCCACCCTTCATGACCATAGGTGAGGGTAGTAACAAAAATTGCCTGCTGAGAACCATGGCCACAGATTTTGCTGTGCTAAACCTCATCCCAGCCATTTCACACTTGGCTGCGAAACGATCCAGTGCTGGAGGTCACATATCAAATCACGATATCCCAAATATCACACAGGATTGGTGATAATGCGCAGCTTTGGCGGAGACCAACCCCCACCTAAAACAAGCCCTACTTACTGCATAGAATCCGTATACAGCTCACGCTTTGGGCATACAGGGATTGGATTGCCCTTAAAAGGGACCCCTCACCCTATACTCCTGCAGCACCTCCCACAGTACCTCCAAGGGGACCCGGTCATATGCCTTCTCCAGGTCCACAAAAAACATGGAGACCAGAAGGGCATACTCCCAGGCCCCCTCCAGGTTCCTTGTGAGAGTAAAAAGCTGGTCCGTTGTTCCACAACCAGGACGGAATGCGCATTGTTGTTCTTCAATCTGAGGTTCGAAAATCGGCCAAACTCTCCTTTCCAGCACTTTGGAGCAGTTTTTACCAGGGAGGCTGAGTAGTGTGATAACCCTGTAAATGGCACACACTCTCTGGTCCCCCTTTTTGAAGAGGGAAACCACCACCCCAGCCTGCCACTCCTTTGGCACTGTCCCCGACTTCCACGCGATGTTGAAGAGGTGTGTCATCCAAGACATCCCCTCCACATCCAAAGCTTTTAGCATTTCTGGATGGATCTCATCAATCCCCGGGGCTTTGCCACTGTGGAGTTGTTTGACTACCTCAGTGACCTCCCCCAGGGAAATTGACGATGATCCCTCATCATTATGCCGTGCCGTCCAAAAGTGTTTGCCGTCTATTATAATAGTATTTCATCGCTTCAGGTTATTTATGAAAACCTAGGACTCTAAACTAGCAAGTTGGTTTACTGCAGGAAACACTTCTCATAGCCTAATATGTGTAGTCTACATTTTATAATTAGAATCCGCAATTAGTGTATACAATATATGACTAAAGACATTAAGCAAACAATTCGGCTATATCGTAAAACGAAGTCAGAATGCAATTGGTTGCAGTTGGGTACGGTATCAAGAGCTAGATTAACCTTTGCACTGCTCTGCAAAGTCACCAAAGTCAAGATTATTCAACGATAACCGCAATCAGTAGCAGATTTACACTTAAGTGGCAGCCAGCGATATATTGTCCACCTAAACTAACAATGAGAATGAAATACCAGTCTCCAGACCATCTATCTTCGCCAATACAGTACTAAATTTAACAAAATACGCTACCTTTATGGAAATACTGGCATCAGCCTTTAGTTGCCAAAGTAAATATTCCTCTCCCGAGATGTTATTTAATCTTTACTTATACCTTTGGTTTTATTTTAATGCATTTCCCAATCAAACTGCTAACTCCATTGACCGCCATTTAAAATAGAAGGTTTCTATCCCCCAAAAAGCAGTCATTTGCAGTGACTTTGTAGTGAGTACAAAAATGTTTAAGACGCAGGTACAGTATAGGGCATCTTTCTTGATCTATCATTTTGCCAGCCTTGTCTGAAGCATCAAAACAGACCAGAGGCATCTGTGTAAAATGTAGGTGGGGTTCCGTTTAGAAAATAACAATTTTATTCTGTAAAAAAACACAGTATTAATAAACTCATTCAAAGGGGGAGAGGTGAGGGGAGAAGAAGAAAGGAGTGAGGAGAGCTGAAATAATCTCCACCATCCTCCAAACGCATGACACAGGAAGACATCTCTGCGAGTTTCACACATTCGTGCGTCTGTCTCCTGCCCCAGCTCCTGCTCTGCCCTTTGCAGTTCCCCTGTGCATATTAGATGGTGATATTTCTGCCTATATTAGTGATGACTAGGAACTTTTCCTACAGAACAGTGGGGTGTAGGGTTGCTCCCCTTAGCACTGTGGCACAGGATGTGGTTACATGGATGATACGGAACTGCTCCAATTACTAAATGTGTGTATGCGTATGTGTATGTGAGTCAACGTATGGGCTTCAGTGTCTTGTCTTGCTATTCTTGTGCCCTGATGTAGCTCAATGGTAGACACATACATTACCTTCCTATCAGAGATACTATAGGCTACTAAAATATCACCATCTAGCCGACTTGTACATCTCTAGTCTCTGTGCTGATAGAGCATTAAGAAATAGCAGTGTCCGTATATTTGATGGTTGAGAAAAGACAGTGACGCAGAGAGACGAGCTGGGGTATGCGCACACGCTCTGAAATTGTGTGCCTCACATTTGTATCCAACTGAGTGGTGTGACTTTTGCGGCAAGTAGTTTTCAACGGACTATATGGAGGACAACATTATCTCTGCTAAGGTGTACACTAATGAAATGTCGGACAAAACAGAAGGGATAAAAACATGTCATTTGAAATTAAATACAGGATCAATCAATGCAGGATTAATATGCAATGTAAAACTTTTGAGAGAAGGGGAATTACAATGACAAGGACTCATAGATATAAGTTAAATAAAATAAAAAATGGTAGGCTACAGCCTACATTTTGTTTTAATCGTTGCTGTGAGGT
Source organism: Forbesichthys papilliferus (assembly GCA_025399855.1). Classification (NCBI taxonomy): domain Eukaryota; kingdom Metazoa; phylum Chordata; class Actinopteri; order Percopsiformes; family Amblyopsidae; genus Forbesichthys; species Forbesichthys papilliferus. The sequence continues at coordinate 7,994 of JAODOY010014333.1, read as the reverse complement.
AGCCTAATATAAAATGTCTGTCATTTCTGCAGTGCTTTACATTGTTAGGTAGGCTAGTTGTCACACCACAGATAAAGATAATGAATGCATTGCATGCTCAATGCTGACACAAATGTCGTCAGAATTTCACATTTCCAGGGACATTTTATTATTGCCATTGGAGCCTGCAAGTGAAATTACTACATCTTTTGAAAGTTTGCCACAAAACAACTGGCTGAACATGCTGTTGGGTACCTGAGATAATGGGAACATTAGCTTACAGTGCGTGCCATTAGCAAGCCAAAGGTTTATGGTCAGTTTAAAGATTTGTGGATGAAGGTGTGTGACACTGTCCTTGTATCTCGATGTAATTCAACTAATTTTACATCCCTTCTTACAGTATATCTCACTTAATCTCATACTGTACCTAACAGAAATGGCCTCAACAACAACTTCCAATTCTTTTCCTTCACAGGGACAAAGGGCAATCATAATTAAAATCTCCTCAGAGAGCTGCCTGGGAAAACAACAACTAATTATTCCTGGAAAAAAAAAACATAGTATGTTTTCCTTTATCCCCCTTTGGCCACAAATCAAATTAAGAGTCTTAAGTTGGCTGTAAAAGCGTTGGTACATCAGAGAGAGTGTGTGAGAGAATATGGGGCTTTCATCAGAGGTTGGATGGTTTATACTTTACTTAGCTGTTCACTTGCCTTTTTTTATCATGGAGGAAAGAGAGAGTGAGAGTGGTGCAGGCAAGGCCAGCAGGCTTGTTGTCTTCTAAATCAATCACACACAGACACACACACACACACACTTGCGCATGCATGCACGCACGCACGCAGTACACAAAGGTATAAAACACACACGATCATCAGAAAAGAGGCACGCTGACTGGAACATAGAACAAACACACACGCACACTTACATCAGGCTTCTTTAGAACATGCGGTTCCTTTTGTCGGTATCTCACAGTAATTACTGCCTGGCCTTGGTGACATACAGCCATGGCTGCTAATGCTTTCAACCCATGTGTGTGTGTGTATTGTGAGAAAGATAACAATACACTGTAAACTGTTTCCATGTGATTTGCATGTGTCCATTTCTGGGGTTGCTGCCACTCTGCCTGGGTACAATATGATCGTTTTAGTGCTTCAGGGTTCAAGTGTTGCTGTTCACCTTGGGAGCCAGTACATCCACAGCCTTTAACTGGGGGATGCATGGAGCTGCCCATACAGACTCAGTCTTCTACTGGGAGATGCCAAGGAGAACAAAGGGACAATAAGGCTCACTCATGAAAGTGAAACCACTAGAAGAGTTTATTGTTATGGAAACAAAACATGTACATGGTGTGGTGGTCTTAGGTCACATCGATACAAGCAACACTTCTGGAAGAATTCAGACCTGAAACATTACGTAACATTACATATTGTAGCATACTGTAGGCCTAAATGTTATCAAGGTATTGTGATACTTGAAACATTTATTAAACATGTGGCCTTCACGATGGTTGGCAGTGGTAATGATGAGCAAGTGCTATAACATGTATATAGTGTGTATGATTTGAATATTGTATCGTAATATTGTATAATATTGTATTGTATTGGTTTGCGTAATTGACTACACAAATGGTTCACAGGAGTGATTCATAGCAATGAACCACATCTTATTATCAACATTATATAACTGAATCCTAATCTTAATATTATAACCCCAAATGCTTGATGCTTCGTGTGTGTGTTCCAAGACAAACTGCAGCCAGTCCAGTGAATGGTGGTTACGTCCTCTTTCAGTGGGCAATCATATCCCATGTGGCCCCAGGAGGGAGGTTACATGCATCACTGACTCCTCCTCTATTCCCAGTCCAGTCTAGACCAGAGACTGTAAGAGATGTGGGTGTGTGTGTGTGTGTGTGTGTGTGTGTGTGTGTGTGTGTGTGTGTGTGTGTGTGTGTGTGCGCGTGTGTGTGTGTGTGTGTGTGTGTGTGCGCGCGTGTGTGTGTGTGTGTGTATATACCCACAGCAGACTTACACATGAACAGACATAGAGAGACATAAAGAGTGGGAGTGGACAATGACAGAGTGAAGGAGAGAGAGAGAGAGAGAGAGAGAGAGAGAGAGAGCAAAAGAACAGTATTATTTATCATCTTTATTTCCACAGCCAACATTTACATTTCATCTTAGCTTGACCTGCTTCTAGTGGCTACATAGTGTGGGTCTGCGTATGTACGTGTGTGTGTGTGGGTGTGCTAGCACTCTTGTTAGAGATTCAACTGTGGTTGATACGGACCACCGACCAGCCAATAGTGCTCACAGCACTCACACAAACACACGCCCCCACACACACACACACAGTTATTCCACTCAATACCGGGGTGAATTCCCCAAGCCTAACGGTTCTCTATGTTATCACACATAACGTAGCCGTGTCATGACTTCATTTAAACACATCTTCAAGGAGTGTTTTGTGTTACTGCTCACAAAGGCTACATTTACATATGGTACTCAATGTATTTTGAATATTAGCTCATATTCCAAGTTGGGGTAACCTATATACCTATATATATGTATACATAACTTGCCTTTCTATCAGCAGGCTTCCATGACTAAACCCAATGTTATAGATAGTCCCATCTTGTGAGCTAGCTCGGCTAGTAATTTACATGAACTTTTCACAAATAACCTTATTATTTCTGTCTTTCTTAAAGCTGATTAAGATAACCTTTAATTTATTAGCATACATAATTACCTTCAAATTCCTATTAGTATTGGAATTGGTCAGTCCAAGACTCCATGAAATACACACCAGCGCATGGGATTTGCATGGGATATAGCCATCTCTTTCTGTGGATAGTACATTAGTGGGAAATATTACTGAAAGTGATGTGGCTTATGTATCAGACAGACTTGGAACCATAGCATAGTACTGCACAGCATCCCGCCTCGCTGCCAGGGACAATCTATGCTTAATAAGTGATTTCTGCTAATACAGTAGAAAGAGGCAAAAGAACATGACAGCTTTGAAAAATACAGATTGTCTTGCGGCTAGTCGAGGCCCCGCCAATTTGTCCAAACTATTCCTACCCACCTTTAACTTTCCAAAATAACAGATTTATAGAACCAACGGCATCTACTAATATGACAGGACCTTACTGCTACCAATGTCTACTGCCTGATTAAATGCTTTTAGGTAAAACTAGAAGATTGTGAAACTCAAACAACCTAAATAGCTAAATAACATTTAGCGTAATTTCTCTAAGGGGAAAATGAACAGTGTTTATGTAAATCTCACACGCTGCCTTCAATGCAGGCTTTTCAAACTGGGACATTTTCACTCAAGCATTTGTCTCTCTAATGGCACTGCAGCCTTTGTTTTCAACCGGTTTCAAGTTGAAACCATACATTTGCGAGAAACAACACTTAGATAAAGATCATTTGCGTTGCTCCAGATGGGGATGGTTCCAGAAATCAATAGATCCAGCTCCATTAGAGAGACAATAAACTAAAACCGCTTTGGATCCAGAATTCCAACTATCTGATACATCAGATAGCATGTTTAGATATCTCAGTATTACTAGTAGTAGTACTAGAGTATTTCACAAATACCCAATCCACACTATCCATTTGAGGCTTTGGAATAACGCTACAATAGGACTCTATAGGCCCCCGACTAGGTCTCCCTTGATGTCACGAGAAAAGAAGCTAGTTGGCACATCATGGATAAACCCATGGTAGCCACTGGCAACATCACTATAGGAGCAGACGCCTATTATTTGATACTGGTCATGTCCGCATCACACTGATCTCGGGCATGGCGATGGTTCAATGTAATCCATTTTGAAGCACCACAGCCTTTAGTAGGGTTAAGGAGACCCGCGGACAAAAATCAATGTGAGGGGACACAGCGGGGAGCTGTAAATGATTTAAGTGTCATGAAAGGAACGCGTTGGTCTTAATTGGCGGCGGTGAAAATTGCCAGTTTGCATTTCCCTAAAATGTCCCTGTGCCCTGTGGTTTTCAGGGGCCCTAATACAATCTGCATTTGTATGCGAGCCTGTCTGTGTCTGTGTTTGTGTGTGTGTGTGTGTGTGTGCGTGATTGTGCACGCATATTCAAGGCTGAATTCGCCAGGTAGGCTTTTACTTGAGACCTTCTTTGTGCCCCCCTCCTCCCCGCCCAACAAATACACACACACACACACCCACACGCTGCTGGAGATGCAGACATTGTGTGTGGGAGCGGGTTGGTGTGTAGGTGTGTGTGTGGCGGACCAATTTGTGGCGGCAAGGCAAGGATGGTTATCTAAATGCAAAGTGATGCTGTAATAGCTGCTGGGATGAGGTGCTTGCTGCCTGCAGAGACCCGTGCCCCTGGGAAGGGGGAAGACAGGGGTTGATGGGGGAGACAGAAGAGAGAGAGAGAGAGAGAGAGAGAGAGAGGGTGAGAGGGTGAGAGCCGGTTGATGAGAGATAGAAGGAAATGGAGGATTTGAGGCTTTAAGTTGAAAGAGGCGAATAGGAAAGACAGCGGGGCAAACTAGAGAGTCTACAGTGCCCAAATGTGTGTGTGTGTGTGTGTGGGAGAGAGAGAGAGAGAGAGAGAGAGAGAGAGAGAGAGAGAGAGAGAGAGAGAGAGAGAGAGAGAAAGGTAAAGATAGTGTACAGAGAGCATTAGAGAGACAGAGGTAAAGAGAAAAAGTCAAAGAGCATTAGAGCGAGTGAGAGTCAGACAGAGAGAGACTATAAAGAGAGTGAGAATTAGAGTTAGAGAGAGAGAGAGACCTTTTCCCCCCATAACCAGTGGTCCTCTCATATCCACAACAGGGTGCTACTGAGTGTGACAGGTCATGCAGTGAGCAGGTTCTGACACACACCCTATCACAGCCTCTTCAAAGACACCCCCCACCCTGCTGCTGTCCCACACACACACACATGCGCGCGCGCACAACCCACTTCTCAACTTTTAGTGTGTCAAATAAACCCCCAGCGCCATGACAGACAGGGTTTAGGGTATAAGGTTAGCGATGGTTAACTGGGAGGATAGCAACAGTTCATAGCAGCTATTGTGATAGAGATGATACCTGTTAGCACACAAGCACCTTGCACCCTGGTGTATCCAGTTGAACACAGGTGATTGGCATCTTCCTGACTCTCCTATGTCAGTTCTATTGCACCGGTTAGGACAGGATGGCTGACAGCTTCTCTGTGATTGTTTCTTTGAAGTAGGTCTGTATTCACCTGGGCTGTGTTCATTTGGAATCTCCGATATAGTGTAGGAACACAAAACAACTGTACCTTATTTGATAACTGGTACGAATTGCAGTTTAATTAAATGGTTAAATTATATGTATTGTATAACAAATATTGCAACACCAAGAACCCCCAAATAGCATACTGTAAGCTTCTTGCCAGAGCCCCTCTCTCGTGACACTTACCAAGTAATTTACTTTATTACAGCAACTATTAAACATACAGTATACTTATTGACAAATTAGCTTATTTTATAATAATAAATAATAATACAATATGAATAACATAATTTACTTAAAAGTGGAGTCAGCAATTGTAAGCAAATAACATCATAAATCGTTAACATAAACTTCCGAGTGATGTGGATGGGCTTTAATATACTCCGTAATTGAGGCTAACTCATATCCAGGTCCAGGTGATCAGTGTGGCTATAGCTCTGTCCCTGGTGAAGCGGTTGGGAGCGGAAACGCATATAAAGCAGACAGTATTACAGGCAGCAAGGGGGGGGGGGTTACATTCCGCTCAATCATGATAGCTACACTTCCTGCAGAGATTGGGCGTGCAGCATTGCGCTGTTCTCACATCTCTGAGGTCATTTTAATAGCAGAGAAACAAATGAGGATGAGAGGAAATATTAGGCATGTATAGAGGGACAGATTTGTTTTTTTTCTTGTTTTCATTTTAACTGCACGGTGAATGGCTTCTCTGTGTTCTCGCCACGCTCCGGCAATGTTTGCTTTGTCATACAGCTACACTGAATTGAATTGCACTGAGAAATGAGAAGAGCTGGTGAAGGGGGAGATGGAGAGAGGTGGGTGATAAGGGAGAGATGGAAAAAGAGAAAGAAAGATGAACATGTAAGCAATTCATTTCATTTCAGAATTTGAATGAAGGCTTTTACGTAACGTAATTAATTATATTCTACATATTACATTTAGTATCACATTCAAAACTATAGTGAACAGGGAGAGATAAAAAGGAAGACTAATACAGTTGCCAAGGCAAATGAAAATCTTAGTATGTGTTTACACCAACAATTCCATAAATGTATAACAATAACATAAAATAAGCTATCTGTATATATCTCAAATTTATTATATATGTTTTTGCTGTATAATGTAGGCCAATGCTGCTGCCAATGTAATTAATTGAGCTGAGCACTAGCTAGTTGTGACCTTGTTAAGTTGTGGACAACTGGCTTGCAATGCTCCCACGTCACTTTTGAATGAATAGCCTGTTAATACAGCATTACCCAACAAGGTATACCAGATAAATTGGCTTTTGTTACACACGCCATTCACACTCACTCACATCCATAATAGCCATGTTGGACTGTATTAGTGAGACTGCTCATAGTTGGGGTGGATGATTTATTATAATTATTTAGGAACTTTACAATTTACACAAACAGAAAATCACACACAAATCACACACAGCCTAAACCAATCAGTTTTAACTTGTGCTAGCAAGCCTGTTTATCTGAATGTCTAGGATAAACAGTTAGCATTGAGCATATAGATGTATACCCATAAGTCACAATGATTAATAAACAAAGTGGCCATGCCCTGCAGTCTTCTGCTCCAGCAACATAAGGCCTTTCTTATTAGTTGTAACTTAATTTCCCCCAACTCAACAGATTATCACAGATTTGTTTTGCATTCATATTGACAGCAGGGATAATAAATGTGTCTCGCATAAGCAAATAAGTGCTTTTTGGCCTCATATTATTTACATTTACATACAAAGCTGTATTAACCATGTGCTGAGAGAGAACGCTAAGTTTACAGAAAACAAGCCCCTTTACTATATCCAGGACACAGAAGTTCCAAGTAGTCAGATTCCCTACTGGCAAGCTTTATTACCACTGATATTCAGTTTTCGATATCATTCTATATTTGCATTAACATAGAATTAGACAATAGACACTTTTCTCCAACTTGACTGTACCTTTCTATAACGATATCAGCATATAATCAGGGATAATGTAGACATTTCACAGCATACATTACATAAACATACAATTAAATCCCCAACATTATTAACCTAACTAAGCAGGAAATAAAAGAAAATATTTGCATAAAGAGGGCTTCGGTTAATAGTGCTCCAGGATAAGATGGATAGGTCATCTGTGAGGTTTCAGCCTCTTCCTTCCATTAGAACTACATCACGTAAGCAACTCTGTGCTGAACGTCTGATACATACCCTGTTAACACTACCAGGAAGCTGGGTAGTAGCATTATTTGCCTTTTTTTTTTCTTTTTTTACAAATGTAAATAATTCTGTTCATTTTAAGCAATAATTGTAGCATACTTGTTACAGATGTGTTGATACATTTTCCAATTAATTATGAGTATATGGATAATGGCTGATTTACGTAGTTGGTCATTGTGTATGTAAATCAAAATACCTCTCCTGTCAAGTACATGGATCTTGACACAGTTAGCTAGCACTGTGCCCCAGCCTTTACACTAGTAATGGCTGGGGCACAGTTAGCTAGCACTGTGCCCCAGCCTTTACACTAGTAATGGCTGGGGCACAGTTAGCTAACACTGTGTCCCAGACTTTACACTAGTAAAGGCTGTCTCTTTACATAGTGGCATATGTACAAAGGTGACCTCTAAAGAGGTAGGTCTGGATAGCTTGTAGGAGTTGGATAATTTATATATGGCGGTCCCCAGTTGATGCCCTGTTGTCACGCTGCACGGAGGTACGGACCCAAACGCAAGACACTAAGATAACTTAAACAAGGTTTATTCACAAAAAGAAC
>JAODOY010014323.1:0-27260 GCA_025399855.1 Forbesichthys papilliferus | reverse complement strand
GTCTAACAACAAACGCCCGCTCGGGTTTAGATCAGGGAGGCCGTTCCTCCCAATCACACCTCTCCAGGTATCTCCATTATTGCCCACGTGCGCGTTGAAGTCTCCCAGTAGAACTATGGAGTCCCCTACTGGAGCCCCATACAGAACTCTATTCAGGGTCTCCAAGAAGGCCGAATACTCTGAACTGCTGTTTGGTGCATATGCACAGACAACAGTCAGATTTTTTCCCACCCATCACCCGTAGGCGACCCTTTCGTCTACCGCGGTAAACTCCAAAACTCCAACGTAGCGGCGCTCAGCCAGGGACTTGTGAGTATCCGCACACCCGCTCGACGCCTCACACCCTAGGCAACTCCAGAGTAGAATAGAATCCATCCCCTATCCGAGTACGCTTCCAGAACCGTAGAGGTAAGCGTAGAGGTAAGCCCCACCAGATCTAAATGGTAGCGCTCCACCTCCCGTACAAGTTCTGGCTCCTTCCCCGTCATCGAGGTGACGTTCCACGTCCCCAGAGCCAGCTTCTGCTGCCTGGGTCTGGTCCGTCTAGGCCACTGACTTTCACTACCACCCATGTAACAGCGCACCTGCCCCCACGGTTCCTCCCACGAGTGGTGGGCCCATAGGATGGAGAGGGAGTCGCCATGTTGCTTTTTTGGGCTGTGCTCGGCTGGGTTCCGTGGCAAACCCAGCCACCTGGTGCTCGCCGGCAAGCCCTTCCTCTGGGCCTGGCTTCACACGGGGGCCCTGGGCTTCCTCCAGGCCTAATGTAATGCCTTCTCTTAGTGAGTTCTTCATGGGGGTCCTCTGAAACATTCTTAGTCTGGCCCCTCCCCTGAGACCACTTTGCCTTGGGAGACTCTACCAGGAGCACCAGGCTCCAGACAACACAGCCCTCAAGTTCATAAGGGCACCCAAACTTCTCCACCACGATAAGGTGATCGTTCCCGGAGAGGAACAGCCTCTCTCAGCCTATTGTGGACAGTCTGAGCACTGATGGAGGGATTGTGTGTTCCTGGTGTGACCCGGGCAGTTGTTGTGGCCATCCTGTAGCTGTCCCGCAGGTGTGATATTTGGATGTACCGATCCTGTTCAGGTGTCGTTTCACGCGGTTTTCCACTGCGAGGATGATCAGCTGTCCTTCCTGTCTTCCTGTAGCGCTGTTTTAGGTGTCTCACATGGCAATTTATTGCCCTGGCCACATCAGCAGTCATCATGCCTCCCTGCAGCATGCCTAATGCATGTTCACGAAGATGAGCTGGGACCCGGGGCATCTTTCTTTTTGTGTTTTTCACAGTCAGTAGAAAAGTCTCTTTAGTGTCCTGTGTTTTTAGAACTGTGACCTTAAATGCCTACTCTCTGTAAGCTGTTAATGTCTTAACGACCATTCCACAGGTGCATGTTAATTCATTTTTTTATGGTTAATTGAACATGCATGGAAAACATTGTTTAAACCCTTTACAATAAAGATCTGTAAAGTAATTTGGATTTTTACATTATTTTTTAAATACACAGTCCTGAAAAAGGGACGTTTCTTTTTTTGCTGAGTTTATATTGGGTAGAAAATTGTCTTAATTTTGACGAATTCATAATGCATCAGAATATAGACGAATATTTCAGTACATCAGGAACAACAGAATTTCTTTGCCATTTAAACGAAAATACAAGATAGGAAAAACGTCTGCATACTGACGAATGTATAATGTGTCTGAATATTGACGAATATTTATGTTGAATTGAACCATTAAAATAAATAGTCAAAAATTAAAAAATATAATTATTTATGTTAATATTGTGATGAATTTGTTTTTCGTCATTATTAGACGTTTACATACTATGCACAAACATCCATATTTGACGACGATCAATGAGACCATGTTGAATTCAGAATATGTATCGCACACTTTTGTGAAGAAAGCTTCCACAATTTAGCGACTGATTCTAACCATACCGTAATTTCCCGACAATTAACCGCACCGTATATTAACTGCACGTCAGTATTTTATGTAATTTTTAGAAGTAAACTTGTCTATTAACTGCACCTGTGTATTAACCATAGTTTATTCAATGATGCATCATCGGTTGGAGGCATTTTTACGTAAAAAAAAGAAAAAAAAGGGTCACCAATATAGCCTTTCAGTATGCGCTAGCTAAGCTACATACATTATGGCAGGTTATTATTGTTTGCTAATCGTTTTATTAACGAGCCAAGTCGCCAACAAACAGCATGGCTAAAACAACAGCGTTAATATATTTCTGTGCTTGCAGGAGATAAGTGAACATGCGTCAAGTTATGTGTGTTTTGTGCATCTTTCTAGTTCCTACTCAAAGTCTTTAGTACTGCCAGAGGGGTTTACCTGGATCTTACTAAAAAAAGCCAAATCTTTTTCCTTTTCTGTTCTTCATATATTTCCAATTCAGTCCGGGTTGTTAGCGGTGGCCAGGCAGTATGCATATCCATTAATCTGTAGATAATAATAAATGTTAAACACACAAAATGTTCCTTTTCATCAATTATATCAAAGTATACTTGTTTGCTACCATTATGTCCAATAGTCAGTAATACTATACCAGCAGGTAAAAAACATTGGCGTGGTACAGGCTGCATAATCATGCCAGATCACCATTAAGATTAAAGGAATCCTTTATTTGGTGTGTACAGTCTGTTAAAAGATGTTATATTTTCTCTTTTCTCTTTCCGGGTTCCACTTTACATCACTATTTGCCATGACACAAGCAATATGGAATATTGCATGCATTATCAGATCAGGAGTATATTCCAGAACCAGCGACACAAAACCGCTTTCCTGCACAAATGTAATTCAGACCTTGAAACACGGCTTCCGAATGTATGTGGAAAGGGCACCGAGACGGTTGTGGCTTGTGGCCTGATCTTCGACCTTGGGGGCACACTGTGGGCCAGCACAGCGTAGTCCCAACTTAACAAAAAAATTAAACCATGTGGACAGATTTCAGATTTCACTGACCCGAAGCCGGCGAGACTGTAAACATTTGGACATGAGTGGATACCTGGACTAATCAGAATACTAATATTTTGCTATATCTGCTGATCGGAATGTAGCTTACAAAAACGGTTATCCGGAGTACGGATAACCTTTTGTCAACAGTGGTAAGTAGCCTGTATGTTTGTACACTGTAAACCTGAATTAGTTAATTGAACTTTAGTGAATTTGGTGAAACTGATTACATAAATATTTTTAAGTATACAATACTATAATTCACTTTTTCTTTTATATAGTACTATTAACATTTTACATTTAAGTCACTTTTACATAGCATTTTTGTTAATGTGTGATTAAAATATTTAAGTACTAAAAACTTAATTGGATGTTTTATACATTACATCAAATATTTACTTTATCAGTATTATTTTGTTTTATTGTAGTTGTAGCTACTTTTTAAAAACTTTTAATTAATCTAAACTGGAAATATTAACTACATTAAATATTAAATGTAATTAATTTAAATTTAGTGGAAGATTTATATAAACCTCGTTCTCATTCACAGCTGGCTGTGTGAATATGGCAACACTGCAAAAAAACTCAACAGTAAACTTAAGCATGGTGTTCTAGCCTATGCAACGTTCACGTGGTGTCGTGTTATATTATATCACTTTTCTAGCGATATAGTGCACACGAACACCGCATTGGGTTGGGAAATTCTGGATTCTAGATGTACCAGACACAGGAATTGGTCTGGTATATTTGGTAGGGTACCTGTACGTTTCAAAATGGCAACCAACCAGCATGGTGGTTTCTCTTGTTTCCAACTCTGTCTTAAGCACTTAGAGGGTTTTACCAATAGCTGTACAATCATCAATAAGAAGCATATTTTTACATTATACGCACATAATTGTCCCGAATAGCGTGCGTGCTGTTGGAATTTTGGGTGGTGTCTCCTCACCCAGTTCCAGTGTTCGTTTATGGAGTTTAAGTAGGAGGAAACAATGTGTCCAAGTTTAACAAAATCAGCTTTAATATAATAATAGTAGATCAAAGATACAAGACAGAGCCTCTGGGTGCATTCTATTTCCTGACCGATAACATGCAATATCAGCAGTTCACAAAGAATGACACACTGTCTGCCTTGTTCCCTACTGCAGCAGCGATGGCACGCTCGCACTTGGAGTGGCGCTGAATTATGACACGTCAATTGTTTCTTATCTGTTCCAAAGTTTGGGCTGGGCGGTCCGCAGCCACATACTGCGAGAGGTAAAATAAGAGGGAGGGGCGAAAGACACAACCCAAGACACCCAGCCTGTACAGAAGACTCCTAAACCCACAACTCTCACAGACTAGTCTCTCCACTCATAAGCTACAAAATAGTAATACCCCACTCAGACAAGCCATTCCCATGGGCTATTGGCTCTAGCCGGTTCAACTAGCATGTTGCATGTGAGAAATTATATCAGTAAAATGTCTATGATTGTCAGACAGATGAAAACAATATGTTTACAAGCATCTTGCAGAATTCTCCTCTTCTGGCAGTCAAGATGTCAAGCACTAAACGATGCTGTCTTACATTGTCAAAAGTTATTGAATTTTCAGTCTCATTTGCCAATGTGAGAATCTGCCAAGCCAATCCATTCATTTTATTTAGGGCCAATGTGTTTCCTGCTCCAATCAGTACTGCCTATTCGTATTGGCCCCTGGGCTGCCTTTCGCACCCATGGGATACACTTGGTACCTTTGCCGACGGTTGCCAGGTATCAGCGACCATTCCACCCATTTGGGCAAGATATGATATGCCGCACGGCCACAGCCCAGCATCACTCCCAATGGCCTCTCCAACTGGTCAGTCTGAAAGGGACAGGTGTACCTCCACACAATGCCATTAGCCAATTTAGATGAGCAGGAAGTCTTTACCAAATTATACATTAATAAATTCACATAAGGACAGTGCCACCTACCTCCCATTGGCAGGGAGCAGATCCATTTTTTTACTTTCCATTAAATTGTGTATCTAATTGTCATTAGACTGCCCAAGTAGAGTAGCTGCATCATAGCTTTTGAAACAACACATGTCTCACCGTTACCCCCACCATTCCTCAGTCCCTCTCCTAAGTGTGCTGAAGTTAAAGCTGTAGTCTGGAAATGGGATAGAGCACAAGCAATGTTATCACCACATATTTGTAATTTAATCCTAAAATTCCTATTTCTGTCTTGTTCGTGTGTGATGTCTAAACGTGAATCTAAATCAATGGCTTCTCCTAATTCAGTTGTGGCAAGAGATTAATAGGTGTTAGCTTCTCTACATGTATGTTCAACTCTTTAATACTGCTTGCTTGTTTTTCTATAGCACACCAATATTGTCCTGCATCTTCATTGACATTCCTTATGATGATTATTATCACACTCCATCCCCTGTGTGACCCGCCTCTCCTCAAGTGTCTTATATTGTATCTATGTTTGCTTTTGACGGTCTAAATGCTTATATTTGGAGTAAGTATGATAATCATAGTGCTGATAAAATGTTTGCGCTACGTGGTTGAAAAAGATTTCTGCATCTATGCTTTAGTTGATCCTGGAACTAAGAGTGTAAAAAGAGCCAACATTCTGCTCACACCTAAATCTCTGGTGATCAGTATGCTTCTTCTGCGGGATTGAGACGAATGACCTCTAACCTGCGTCAAACCCCTTTGTACCCCGATGCTTCCACACCAGAGGTTGTGTTCGCAAAATGGTGCTCGTTCACCCACTTTAATTGATCTTAAGTGTGTGTGTGTGTGTGTGTGTGTGTGTGTGTGTGTGTCAACAGAGGAGGAATGTAAAGCGGGCCTATGTCGTAGTATGCTTGACAAATCTCTCTTAATTCCTCCACTGGTGCAGTCACTGCTCCAACTGTTTTCCACCTTGGGCGTCTAGCTACCCTATTCAGATATTGTTTTTATACAGATTAGTTTCAAGGGCATTAGATTTTCAACTTGTAGCAGTAGACATTCTGTTCTCTGTAACTAAAGCAAAAATATGAATTGTTTTTCTTCTCTCTTCTTTTTCTAAACACAGGCATACATTTCTTGTTAATCTAAGTAAATTATGAACCCAAATGAGGTAACTTATTTCATACATCCCCCTTTTTGACACGCGCCTTGGGCCAAGGCATGTGTCAAAAAACACAATTCTTGAATTTTGATATGGCTGGGTGCTCCAAGTGTTCCAATATATGTAGAAACAACACATGCACAATATTTTTCCAGTACATTATGATTTAGGGGTGGCACCGCACATCTGATTTTGTTGGATAAAGTGGTTAACAGTGCTCAATGGTAGCCATAGAGATCTGAGGTAAACAATACTACAGCTCAAGAAAACTGAGGTGATCTTTCTGTTTGAGGTGATCTTTCATCTTTCTGTCTTAGGTATGTATTATTACATATTACTATAATATCTGTAGTTGTGTCTTTGTATACTTATTTATCATAAGTCATTTAAGTCATATTTATAGGTATTTGGTGCTCATTACATCTAGCTAACGTTAGCTGGCAACAGTTTGCTAACCACAGTTAGCTATCTATGTAACATCAACAGTATTCTAGAGTGGACAATGTCATATTCAGAGTATAGATGTCTCATGTTTATTGAGAGTAGCATTGTAGTTGTTACAGTAAATTAACATTTTAAATACAAATATATTTGCAAGCACATATAGCTACTCTGGTAGTGATGTAACTGTAAACTATGATGAAGTTAGACCATGTACAGCTAAAATTTGAGGTGTATGCAAGAATGGTTTATCAGAATTGAGTGATATTAAGTATGGTAAGATATGATTTTAAACACTATCCTTGAGCTTGTATACTTTTCATTCTCAGGCACTGTACAACACAACCCACCCCAGGATCCAGCTCTCCTAAGATGCTGCCCTCACCAACTATCCTTGCCAGACTAGCAGTCGCAGCCTTGTCTTTGGTCTGGGCCCCAGCATCACCAGTAAGGATGGCATCATCACCGGCGCTAAACTGCCAACTGGTCGTCAGATCTTACGCTGCATGCTTGTCAAGAAGCCTGGTGCAAATGGAGCATTGTCGCAGTTCAAGGCAGCCAAGGAGCAGGTTCCGGCATTTTACAAGAAAGCCAACATTCCAATGTTTAGCGGCAAGCGTGCGTGCCACAAGATGGAAGACATAATCAATGCTAACAACAAGCTGCGGAAAATCTCCCAGGCCAAGCACTCCAGTGAGACTAAAGCGAAACAATTGGAGAAAATGGAGTGCAGACTTGATGCCACATTTCCGCTGTGGCCTCCAAATGTTGAAAAGCTGATTGACTTTCTTGGCCAGCATGAAGACTAACAGTGGCCACATTTTGTGTATTGGACAAAAAGCTGCAGCTCAAGGTTAAGCGGAGAGAGGAGCGTCAAGCTGCTGCAGCAGTAAGGCAGTCCCGCTGTGAAAAGGAGCTGGAGGAGATGACGGCAATGTCCAGCTTGGAGTCGGAGAGTGATGAGGAGTCAGAGGAGGATACTAACAGTCTATCCACCATCTGAGGGCGAACCATCCCACAAGTATAAGAAGACTGGAACAAACGTCTTCATTCCACATGACATCCTTAGCCAACAAAGTGTGTCACTGGCTACAAGGTTTAAGTTGCAACAGGTTGCCTTCACGCATGGCCTTGTTGCAGAGTCAGGCAGTGAATGTATACATCTCATTGCATCTTACGCAACAGCTGACCAAGCAAGACGCCAAGTGCTGGAGACAATCAGTGGACACCACCTTCATTGTGCACCCTACACTGGGGGACAGCAAGTTAACACCGATGCTCAGCATTGTGCGCCAGTTGGAGGAGCGTCTTACATGCAAGTGCAGGACTGGTGCTGCGCTGACCAGGTTGTCAACATGGCATTTGACACCACTGAGTCAAACACCCAACCATCTTACAGCAGCCTGCATTGGCATACAGCTCTTACTGGGCTGACCACTGCTTTGGTCTGGGTGCCGGCACCACATTGGTGAGGTCCTCCTGAACCAGGTTTTCACAGACCTGAAGGTGGAGTCATCACGCTTGCCAGAAGTTACCTTGTTCACACGTCTAAGCGAGAAATGGAATCTGTTACCACCAGAATCCAACAGCCAATGGTCCCACTACATTCCTGGCAACACCGAGCAACCACTCCTGGGCAATTTATGTGCTGAACTTGTCAGGTGCGCAAAAGAAGTCAATGACCACAAGCGAGGTAACTACCATGAGTTTGTGCACCTGTGTCTTGTGTTTCTGGATGCAGATGGTGAAGAGCAGAGTGCAGTGACCTTCCAACGACCGGGAGCGCTCCACAAGGCACAACGCAACCAACAGCCAAACCTTCGCCGTTGCAAACGCAAGCCAATTCCTGAATAGGACGGTTACTCTTGGGTAGCGGGTGGGGAGACATATCTGGGGGGAGACGCACTGGCTAGGTTCAGAGTTCAGGTTCCATTTCCTCTCGCTTTCTCCCTGGTGATGTTGCTTAGTGAAGCAGACTCTGGCACAGACTGAGCAATTCAGTTTGAAGATTAGTTAGTGTCAGCTCTTACCATTAGGCCCTGTTATTTGCCAGTGAGTTAGCTACTAGAGGGTTTGTTATTTTAAGTGTCAGTATTGCCCCTTGTGTTTAACAATAAAGTCAATTAAACTTTATGTGTGACTGACATCCATCACTGCTGCACAAAATTCAGGGTAAGGCCACATGGACATGTCCTATTGACCTCCATTCATTTTCTCTATAGGACAAATGAATGGAGAATCTTGAAAGTTGAATTCTGAGATATGCCCAAGTTGCCCAAAGGGAAAACCAACAACTTTTACTTTGATAACCCTATAGACACATGTTACTGTATAAAAGTTCACTGTACTCAACATTTCCAGGTCAACCTTTTGGCAATTAGACAAAAAAAATGCAATTTTTTTTAAATTTTGCCAAAGTTCATGTGTTAGGTGGCACCCCTAAATCTCAATGGAATTCCTAAAAACTTTGCAAAAGTAATTTTTATGTTAATTAGAAGAAAATGCAATGCCAGCCAAATTGATATTTTGAAATTAAAATGTTCTATTCAAATTTGATGCACCCTAGCCTTGGCGTATGTGTCAATATATAGCAGCATCATTTATTCTATATTTATTTTATGAATTTTACCGTTAGGGCACACCTAACTGCTGTCTAAGTTTTGTAGTGCTCCTTCAGCCTGCCAATAGCTTTTCTAGTTTTTTTTCTATTTTGTGTAGTGTTTTCCTGCATTGCTTTTAAGAAGGAACAAAGCTTTCATGTTTGCCCTAGTATTGCCTATCATCCTTGACTCCCTCCCTCGCGTGTGTGCCAATCATTCAAACCCAGCTATATATGTATGTGGGGAGATTAACTGCTTCTAAAGGTTTTCTAACATTATCGTCCCCTCCTTCTCAATTGAGCTGCAATTTACATGGAGTACATTATGTGTGATTCTGAATTTTTATTTTATTTATTTATTAATCACCTGGGAACCATCACCTTCATATAAATATCTAAAATGGAATATCTGAAATGATAAGTACAATTTTCTACAGTGCCTACGGTGGAATCAACATTTACTGTGGAAATTAAAGTTGAATTGGTTGAAAGACAAAGTCAAACTTTTTCTAGTGGTAGCATAGAGCATGGTTTAAAATATATTTTGGACAGATTCTTTGTGTAAGCATTACATTTTACAAAACCTTATCAACACAATATTGTATAAACCAAAGAATAATTTACCATAAACATCATCCAAAGGCGAAATCTCAGTCATTCTTATACATCCATGATCACAGTAGAGCAGAAGATAAGACACACGTGACATCACATGCACGAATGATGCATATATAATTTAATAGATAAAGCTTTGTAAACTTAAAATCATATATTTGTATTAACCAAAACCCTTTGTATCTAATTTAACTTTTTAGATAATGTTTGTTAACAAAGCTCAAAGTTTTTAATTTAATTGTACTGTTCGGGTTTACAGTATAGAAATACTAGTAAGCTTTGTTTGTGGGCCATCATGGAAAAATATGTGGAGTGCGACTATGCTCTAACCGGGTTGAGGCCAAGACGCCGGGTTGGGAGCTGGAGGGCAGAACGGCGGGCGGCCGCAGTCCCGAGAGGTTTGTCGCTTAAGTGCATGCTTATATGCACAAATCACGAACACTGCAGCCCGTCTCCAAGATGCAATCCGATACAATATATATGAACTTTTGCGGGACACAGATTTGCCTTCTTGACTTGTAGGCATATAAGATAGCAAACAGCACAGCTGAACCAACTGATTGGATTGTCATATAATTATCAATTTTTTAAAATTAAAATCATGATTCACAAGCTTTTACCATACACTACACCATACTATACCAAGAATGTTTTTTGGACATAGCCTAAAATTGGTTTTATTTTTTTAAACACTGTAAAAAAATGCACAAATTGCATGCATATCATATTGCATATCACGTGCATATCAAAATGGTGGGGAAGAAATTGTTGTCGAGGAACAGATTTGCATGAGGCTATGGATAAAAACATGAAAACCTCTGCAAAATACATTATATCAGCTCTATTCACATGGAGTACAGCATTTTTAGCACTTTGGTGTTTTCTCTCATTACAGGTGGGGCACTTGCAGAAGGATTTCAGGCTAGGATGTTTGAGTTCCAGAACTTTGAGAGGCGTTTTGAAGTAAGATACTAAAGGATCGTACTTTTTTTTTTGGTGATTTCATAGTCTACCTTGTCCGACAGTTCTATGTTGATGTATTTAGGAGTGCATTTCCCAGTCTGCCGTGAAGACCAAGTTTGAGCAGCATACAGTGAGAGCCAAGCAAATTTCGGGAGCTCTGCGCATTATCATGGACTCTGTGCATGTAGCTGCGCAGGAGCAGAGGTGAGGGAACTCTGGAACTGTTTTGTTGCTAAGGCTTAGAAACATTTGCTAAGGATTCTTCTATGAATAACTGACCTTTAAATAAGCCATATACTAGCATTATTTCCTGACTATTAATCACATTTGTTAGAGAATGCATTTATTTCCAGTCTCTTACTAGTATATTAGATTAAGACAACCTACTCTATTTTAAATATATTTAACAATTGACCTTAGCTCTCATTACAAGAGAACTCCAATGATGACCATCTTACTTTACTTTACTTTACTTTTGATCAGGGTCGGACTGGCCATCTGGAGAATCTGAGGTTTTCCTTAAACACCCCACAAAAAACCCAGGCCTGAATAAATAAATATAATAGGTCAATTGTTTAATCGACTGTGTTTTCTTTGAGCATGGCCTGAATAGGCTACCATATAACCTTTATTAGTGGAGCGATCCAAAATTCAAAAGGGGGGAGGTTCCTAAAATCTGAATAATGCACGTCGGTCCAGTTTACAGACCGCGATCGAGCAATAGTTGCTCATCTTCCGGATTTGTTCGCCAAGTTGGGGAGACAGCAGCTCAGAGATGCAGTACGACCAGTGTTGGGCCATAACTAGTTACTATCTGTAGTAACTAGTTACTGTAATATTACTTTTTTCAGTAACTAGTAGTGTAACTAATAACTATTTCCAAAACAGTAATCATTTTACAATTACTAATCCAAGTAATACTACGTTACACGAACGAGATTTCTGATCCTAGCAAATTTAAGGTTGGCTAATTGAACCAACCTGTCCAATCATCTGGTTTGAGCGGCTGCAGTGTTTTCATTTTGGCTGATTGTTTACTCCTAAGTTTAGTTATTGTTCCAATAAAGAGGATTCAATACTAAAATTAGCTGAATATGTCTCTAACCCCCATCTTCAAATTAAACTAGTGCTGGGACGATTAGTCGATATAACCGACGTCATCGGTTAGGGTTAGATACGTTAAGCCTTAGGTTAAACACTGCCATTAACTATGAGAGGCAGCAATGCGCCATGAACGCACGAGTCATCCTGAAACCAAAAGAAGAAGACAAATGTGTGTAGCATCATGGTGTGTGTAGCCTACCTACCCTAATACATCCAGTCTCTGTAGCAGATCAACTTTGCCTGACTTATAGACCGTGGCGCAGTAATTACCAGGCCAGCAGCAGCCAACATTGTTAGCGTTAGCACCTATGGTTAGCACTCTGCTAGATGCAGCGCGTGACATGCATTTGTACTAAAGCAATGAAAACATTGAAGGCTGAACACGAACCCATTAAAGCGAAGAAAATGTACGGAGCCGTTTTCACTTCGTGCCCATTGTACACCACATGTGCAAACACATGCTCCGCTGATCTGCCGTGTTCAAGCGCTGTCACTCTGCTTTGTTAAATGCACTGTATGCTAGAACACCAGCGGCCGCTTCCTTTTCTGTCTCGCGCATTTATAGACTATAAGCAATATAGCCTAATGATCAAACATTTTGCTTGGTTTTTAACCCCGCTGCTCCCTTTCTACAATCTCATCTATCTGAAAGCGTTAACTTGTTTGCCATATTACTCATGCGTTGTCATAGAGGTCTGATTCTACAGTACCAGTATAACTGAACTGTCCTAAAACAGCCTAACATGAAAGTCTGATGGAAGAGGAATGGGGGGAAGTGCATGCATCTTCTTCTGATTGGTGTGTATGATTTGATTAAGAATGCACTAGTTTTAGTTTTTCCTGTTAGAATTGGTGTTACTCAAATTGCACACATTTTATTGTAAGATGATTTTGTTGGACTGCTAAGCTTGAGGTTGCATACTATTGTGGTATTCCTTAAATGTATTTGAATTTCACTTCATTTTGTTGTTTGCTAAATGTATAATGGACTTAATTTCTTCTTAACAAGCTCTTGCAGATTTAATGTTAATTAAAGACTGTTAGAGATTTTACGTTAAAATAATAAAACAAGTTAAACGTGTAGTCAGTGATTGTAAGATAATACACTTTTTGTGAAGTTAAGCAAATATCTGCTCACATTCTGCTAGCTTCCCATTCTCTGTATATGATGAAAACAATAATCTAGTGTTTCTACACTGCCCTGGCTTTGTAATAGCTATCTAATGACAAAATTATAAGGGTGCCCAAGCATTTATTTAGTGCGCTGTGAACATGGATGCTAAACGGTAATCTACCCCAATAGACAAGTAGTCTAATAACTGTTTTGTTTGTGGGATATCAACGGTGTGTGACATCAGGTGTTGCTAAGAAAAATCCAGTAATCTCAATGTTTTTTATTGAAGCCTGATTGACGGGTCGGAAAGGTCTATTGTTAAATGGTAAATGGACTGCATTTATATTGCGCTTTTCTAACCTTCCGGCCACTCAAAGTGCTGTACAGTATTTCGCCTCACATTAGCCAATTCACACACATTCATACACTGATGGTGATTGCTGCCATGCAAGATGCAACCAACTACTGGGAGAAGTTAGTGGGTTAGGTATCTTGCTGAAGGATGCTTACAGGTAGGTAAACACCGGAGTTCGAACCCAAAAGTTTATATGGTCACGGTAACTACATTGTGCACTGTTGGCCAACCTCCTTATAACGATGAAGGTAAAACAATATTTCCTTTGTACGGTTGGGTTTGCTTGTTTTGTTACCGCGCTGGCTAGAAGTGTAGTGAGAGTGACAGGTTAGGCCAGCTGTCACGAGTCAAGAGTGCCGAAAATCACAATAAGAAAAGTGTATAGCTAAAGTGCCCTTTTTCGGGGGAAAATATTATAAATGACTAGCAGCTATCCTTCATAAAAGTTGCTGTGTTAGGTCATGGGTGTTAAACAAAACAACCCACACAGGTGGTTCTTGATATTGATTAGGAAAAGGGAGGGCAAAAAATGTAAATTTAAACTCTACTTATAAGTAATAACAATGGCCAAAAAAAGTGCTTCCCACTACCCGGTATTATTACTAGCAAACAGGAAAGGAAGCAGGAAAGGAAGCAGGACAAACTCAAAATGGAATGGTTTGGATCGCTTAACGATCCAGAACGTCACATTTCAGAGCGGGCAGGGTGGACTTCCGGCGAGGCGCATCTGTGCTAGCTTGTCCTCGTAGCTGGCCCTCGATCAAACGTGACCGGTAAATCTGACTCACCTCCGGACTATTTGCCAGTGGAAAAATGATAACAGTATTAAAAAAATGTAGGAACTCAGTAAGCAACCAAAGGGCTAATGACCACCAAAATCAATTCATATTACTCATACAGCTTGTAGTCCAATTTGTTTCATAGGCACAGAACACTAACACATTGGGTCATAGAAATGCAGTTTCAGACTATGAAACCAGCCAGGAAATCCAGAAAAGTTTCCACTGAAAACTACAGGACATTGAAAGAGTCCTTAACCATGGTGGAGGGGATATAAAGCCCTATGCTAGCGTTTCTCATCGTGGGTGGTAACGCCTGAAAACAATGTAACTATTTTACTGTACCGATCCAAAATCCAATAGAGGGGGAGGTTCCCTGTCAATACCTGAACAGTGCACTTTACAGAGTGATTTATAACAGTCGAGTGCGACCCAAAGAACTAAATAAATTCAACCAAGGAATATTGAGTGCTTTTACGTTTAAGTTTCTTCTCCGAATAAAACAAATGAGAAACGTGAAAATGAGAAGATACGAGCACTCCAATCTAATTGTTTAGACCATCGTCAACACCAAGTGAGAAAGACAGACAGTAATCAACTCCCATGCTGCAGTAGCCTACCGGGCAGTAGAACTACTGAGACATCAGGTCAGAATTTTCTACCTTTAGAAAATTAAGGGAGATAGTAATCAGCACACACTGTCGGCTCACTCACCTGCACAAATTGCCCAGTCTCTAACGAGCTGTCGCTGAGGTCACTTTTAGTGTTGCTCAAAGGAGGCGTGAAAGTTAGACCGGTATACAGGCCGCGCCCCTTTTTAGGGGAAAAGAAAATACACTTGCCATAGACCTCAATTTTAAATAGCAGTAGAAAATAAAACCAGTATTATTATTTATAAATTACCCTAAAACACTAGGCAGAGTAAATGTATGTCCACTCTTCCTGCCGTATAACATAACAAAAAGCATTGCAACAAAAATACATCACATTTTAAATGGGTTTGAGCCCAGAAATGTTCTTTCTGAACTGTTTTATTTCAACTTCTTCTTTCATTTGATCGTAAAAAATAAATGAATACATTTGTCATGTATTGTTGAAGAGTTTTTCACTTTTTGTCATAATACTGAGGAGTAGGCTTCCTTTGCCATCCACTAGGAGTCACCATTGTGACCATTGTGAACAATGCCGTTGTTCACAGCATAGCATTTTCTATACCTATTTCTGTGTGGATTATATGTATGTGAAACTAAACATCAGAATATCAAAATAATCCAGCGGGCCAGATTTTATTGCTGGTGGTTTAATTTAAGCCCATTGCTGCCTATTGCCGACCCCTGATCTAGTACCTCTCTTTGTCTTTGCAATGTATTTTATTGTAATGTACAGTATATCCCTCTTGCATCTTGATTGATTACCACTGTAAAAAAAAAGTATTTTATTGTAAATTGCCACCTCTTGATTACCACTTCTTGTTCACATCTATTTTCTCCTGTTGTATAGAAGTTCATGAAAAATGATGCTGCTTCTCCTTGGCCAAGCTTTTATTAAGTATATTAATTTAAAACAACTGGAATCTGATAATTGTACACATGGTTTATTGAGTGAAACTTCATTGTGTCATTCAAAACTAAATGCCACCTGTTTCGGGCGGGAGCAGAACTAGACATTTAAAAGCTGCTGTATGAAGTGAATATAAGTAAGTAGCCAAGTAAAGCTAAGTAAATACAAATATAGGAATAGCGCTTAATAGTCAGGAAATTGCAGTATATGCTGACAAATTTGATTATTAGAAATGTTGCATATGTGTTGAATGACTACAACACAAATTAACAGTAAACGTGTGTGCACACTAGGATCCACTGCCTAGAGACCCGGGAAGACCGCCAGGACTGTCTAGACTTTACAGACAAACAGCTGGACCTTTTAACGATGGACTGCAAGGCTAAAATTAAGAGGATTACAGAAGAGGTGGAGAAACAGGTGACCTCTCATTGTTCAGATTTTGGATTCAGTTTGTTTTCATTTCTGGATCTCTCCTAATCTAATTGGAGGAGAAAGAAACAAATCCTGATCACATCCTCTTAAGAGAAAGGCCTCCTTGCCAAAATGATATTCCCCTACTCACAGAATCTGTGTGTAGGTGTCCAATGCCATGGCCGAGGAGATCCGGAGGCTACATGTGTTGGTAGACGACTTCCACTTGGACTTTCACCCCTCGCAGGTGGTGCTCAAGGTTTACAAGAATGTGAGTTTAGACAAGGTCATCTGAAAATGTTGTTTCTATAATGCGAAAGGTTCATGCATGAATGTCATGAACAAAATGTAGCAGGATTTTTCTTAGAAGGGGATCAGAGAGAATATAGGAGCTTTTCCACTGCAGGAATGGGCCAGTGGCACAAACCTTTACAGAAACGGACCACTAAAACAAATGTTTTTATATGGCTTGAACAATAACCAACACTACAACTTCACACACCTGTGTTTCATTAAACATTCCTGGTTGTAATGTTCAAACATTGCATAAAAGAAATTTCAGGGCCACTTTCAGGGGCAATAGAAGTACCTACTCCAAGGCAGGTAGCCTATTTCTGAAGGGTCCTGAAAATGTCTGGTTCTAAGCATAAACATATATACATTTTCATATACATTTTCTTATTTTCTAATTACACGTGAACATTTGTGCCAATAGAAAAAGTATTATGAAAGGCAGCTGATTACAATCAGTTGTCTTTCATAATACAGATATTTGCTGAATAGTGTATCTGCTACAAAGTTATATTGCTTATTGCCTGATGTTTTGCTCTAATGTGTGTAAACTCTTAGGAGCTCCACAGACACATTGAGGATGGCCTGGGCAAAAATATGTCTGAGAGATGCTCAGCAGCCATCACCACAGCTCTTCACGCTACCCAGACAGAAATGATCGGTATGATGCATAGTGTTTAACCTTTAATGCATTATTTCTTTTGTGCTTTTTTGTATATAATGAATGTTGCCAAATCCATGTCGACAGATGGAGAGGGTTTAGTGAGAGGTTGATGTTTCTGTAGCTCTCTTATTTTAGAAGAAATTATGGTAGCATCAGTACTTGTTAAGCTTGTCCTGGACAAGCATTAATGTCAATCTTTACATACAGATGTCTGAACTCTAATTCTGTAGGTTTGGTGTCATTTCACATTGCATTCTTTTATGAATACTTGAGAAGGCCAGTAGAGGTGCCAGGCCAGGCGATTTCCATGTTATAAGTGCAACGCTTATCATGGTGAGCTAACGACCAGATGCAATGTCTGCGGTTATCAACAGGACTATGCCTATTTCATCCTCCCTGCAACACTTTGTACTTTTATATGGTGTTAGTCTGCAACAGACCTACTTAAAAAATAAAAGCTTTAATATAGTCTACACGGAATATGCTAAACTGTAATGTAACAGCAATGAAATAAAAATAACCAGGTCTTTGATTACGCAAGAGAGTCAAGCGAACAATATTCTCCCACTGTCTTTACAGTAAAAGTTTATCTTTGAAGATAGGCTATATGTTAAATGGCAAACTGGTGGAATATTCTAAAACATTATCAACATTTATCCACTGAGTCAAAAATCAAAAATCGCAAATGTAACTGCTGGGGTTCGAATCGGACTGGCCCGAAAGGCTGTCGCATCTGCCATAGCTGGAGCAAAGAAGCGGTGTGGGAGAGGTTCGGAGAAGCCACGGAGAAAGACGTTCGGTTGGCATCAAAGTGTTTCTGGAAAACCGTCCGCCACCTCAGGAGGGGCAAGCGGGGAACCATCCAAGCTGTGTACAGTAAGGATGGGACACTGTTGACCTGAACTGAGGAGGTAATTTAGCGGTGGAAGGAACACTTTGAGAAACTCCTGAATCCGACTGACATGCTCTCTATAGTGGATACAGATCTGGAGGCTGATGAGGGATCACCGTCAATTTCCCTGGGGGAGGTCACTGAGGCAGTCAAACAACTCCACAGTGGCAAAGCTCTATGGAACAACAGACCAGCTCTTTACTCTCGCAAGGATCCTGGAGGGGGCCTGGGAGTATGCCCTTCCGGTCTACATGTGTTTTGTGGATCTGGAGAAGGCGTATGACCGGGTCCCCCGGGAGATACTGTGGGAGGTGCTGCAGGAGTATGGGGTGAGGGGGTCCCTTTTAAGGGCAATCCAATCCCTGTATGCCCAAAGCGTGAGCTGTGTACGGATTCTCGGCAGTAAGTCGGACTCGTTTCAGGTAGGGGTCTTCGCCAGGGCTGGGCTTTATCACCAATCCTGTTTGTGATATCGAGGCATAGCCGTGAGTGGTTGCGGTTCGGTGACCTGGTAATCTTATCGCTGCTTTTTGCAGATGAGGTGGTCCTGATAGCATAATCGGTCTGTGACCTCCAGAACTCAGTGGATCGGTTTGCATCCGAGTGCGAAACAGCTGGGATGAGGATTAGCACCGCAAACTTTAGACCATGGTCCTCAGCAGGAAACCGATGGAGTGCCTACTCCAGGTAGGGAATGAGTCCTTACTCCAAGTGAAGGAGTTCAAGTACCTCGGGGTCTTGTTCGCGAGTGAGGGGACATTAGAGCGGGAGATTGTCTGGAGAATCAGAGCAGCATTGCAATCACTTAACGCACTGTTGTGACGAATAGAGAGCTGAGCCGGAAGGCAAAGCTCGCGATCTATTGGGCATTTTTCATTCCTATCCTCACCTATGGTCATGAAGGGTGGGTCATGACCGAAAGAACAAGATCACATGAGAGAGATGGTATCTCGGGATCCTCCAGTCAAAAATTGCTAATGTGGCTCGGGAAAGGGAAGTTTGGGGTCCCTTGCTGGAGCTGCTGCCCCTGCAACCCAACTCCGGAGAAGATGGATGGATGGGGTTTGAACCGGCAACTTAAGTATTACAAGGGCCAAACTTAACCCATTAAGTCAACCACGCAGCTCACAATATGGCGACACCAATAGCTTACTAGTAGGCTATTAGGATAATTTATTTGAATTGTTTAGCAACGTGACAGGGACACACAGACTCAAATTAATCAAATAATCTGGGTCTTCGGTTTTTGCTAATGCTATCATTTAACAACGTGACGGCATGTGATGGGATCGTTAACGTTAAGGTCAGTGTGATAGTGGCAGCTAAGTGTGGCTAATAAAGGTAATAAACAAAACAGCATTGTGACACTTGGTCTCTTCACACTTGGTGACTTCATTGTGCCCATTCAACTAGCTATGGTGGATCACTACATCAGTCATACATATCTATATTAAGTGAGCATATTTAGATCACACACGGCTTGGTGCCAGTAGGCAGTTTGGGACCAACTGTCCCAGTATGCCTACTGGCACCACTTGATCTATATCCCAATGTAAAATGCAAAGCAAACAACAAACATCTTCTCACATTATCTGTCTCGCCAACCAAAAATAGTTTTCCAGTCTTTAAAGTATAGACATTTATGGAAGATGCAAGCAACCTGTTTCAAAATCTCGTTATGGTCCTCTTTCCTACCTCTTGCCCATGCAGAGGGTCTGAAGCCTCTGCTGCCCGGCCCGGTCAGGGAGCAGGTTGGTAACCTGGTCCTACATCCATGCTTTAGCCTGAGCTACGACCTGGCCTGTGACAAGCTTTGCGGTGACTTCCAGGAGGACATTAGCTTCCACTTCTCTCTAGGCTGGACGATGCTTGTCAACCGGTTCCTGGGGCCCAAGAACACACGCCGGGCCCTCATGGGCTACAACGACCAGGTTGACTTTTTTTAGTTGTTAAATATGTTTTAAGAATCCAAT
The DNA here is from genome assembly GCA_025399855.1 of Forbesichthys papilliferus. Lineage (NCBI taxonomy): Eukaryota > Metazoa > Chordata > Actinopteri > Percopsiformes > Amblyopsidae > Forbesichthys > Forbesichthys papilliferus. The sequence goes on along the minus strand of JAODOY010014323.1, from coordinate 7,437 downwards.
TTTTATAGTTATGGTATAGTGTATATATTATAGTTATAGTAATTTGATCTAACGATCTCCACCTACAGCTTTAACTATTTTCGTAAACATCCAACATCCTTATTTCTTGCATTCTAACAGCAATTTAGTGTCGAGAGACCATGAAAAGTCAACGAAATGATTTAAAGCGATGACAGGCGAGATAACTGCAGATTCACAATGCCAACTACAGCCAGCTACAAAGCGACAGCCGTCATTCATTTCACTGAGCACCAGGCGTTAGACCTCGTCCATGAATCGAGAATTGAGCTGTGATTTCTAAAAATCACACCTGCTATGACTGTATAACCTTGATTAATGATATAATACGATGCTTGTGGAAACATACGGCTCTGGTTATAAAACACGTCAACAAAAGGGACACCTCAACCGGTATGGTTGATAATGTGGTAAATAATAAAAATTGGTGGGTCTCTCTGACAATGTATTAAATTGGTATTAAACCTAAATTAAAAGAAGGCACTTTTGCTAGTTTAGCCTAGCAGCAAGCTATTTAGGCTATAGTACATAAACAAATGTAACACAGGTAACCCAACTAAATTTGACAGATTTATTTTAGCGACATTCATTGTTGTTGGACTCTGAGGGTCAAACTCAAACTATTTAACTCCTTCACTTGGGGGTAAGGACTCATTCCCTACCGGAGTAGGCACTCCATTGGTTTCTTGCTGAGAACCATGGCCTCCGATTTAGCGGTGATAATCCTCATCCCAGTCACTTCACACTCTGCTGCGAACCGATCCAGTGCTGGAGGTCACGGGCCGATGATGCCATCAGGACCACATCATCTGCAAAAAGCAGTGATGAGATCCCCAGGCCACCGAACCGCAACCCTTCCCCACCACGACTACGCCTCGATATCCTGTCCATGAATATCACAAACAGGATTGGTGAGAAAGCACAGCCCTGGCGGAGACCAACCCCCACCTGAAACGAGTCCAATTTACTGCAAAGAATTCGTACACAGCTCTTGCTTTGGACATACAGGGATTTTTTTGCCCTTAAAAGGGACCCCCTCATCCCATACTTCCGCAGCACCTCCCACAATATTTCCCAAGGAACCAGATCATACACCTTCTCCAGATCCACAAAACCTCCTCCAGAATCCTTGCAAGAATAAAGTGGTCCATTGTTCCATGACCAGGACAAAAACGCATTGTTCTTTTTCAATCTGAGGTTTGACTATTAGCTGAACCCTCCTTTCCAGCACCTTAAAGTAATCTTTTTCAGGGAGGCTGAGAAGTGCGATTCCCCTATAATTGGCACACACTCTCTGGCCTTAATTTTTGACCACCACCCTGTGGCGCACAGGGTGGTGGTCTGCCACTCCTTGGGCACTGTTCCAGACTTCCACGCTAGAAGATAGACACTAAATGTCCTACTGGCCAAAAACGTATCAATGAAAAATCGCAAACACCAATGGGCTTGAGGTGTTTATGGGAGCAGTTACAACTTGGTTTTCGCCAACAATTGACTCCAAGGATGCGGTACTTGTTGCTGGCTCAATAGGTGAACTGCGAAATAGGCGTGCACAATATATCTACTCATTATCGTTACCGCAATATCACGCTGCGCAATATCATATCGAAAATGTTCCGGGAAGTGCAATATACATTTTTTGGGTTGAGAGATTGGCTGTTTGGCTTAGTTGTCTTTGATTTAGACAGAAAAGTAAGATGTGTGGCTGAGGAAGCTAATGACATAATAGAGATCGAAGAGGAAACATCAGTGGCCAAAAAGAATGCCTCCTCGGTATCTTGGAATTACTCTTGTCGTACAAGTTCAATTGAGTTCAGTGAGTTGAAACGTGTTGTTTTGATATGTTATGAATATATTTTGATGCATTTTCCCATAACCTTTGTGTTTTTACTTATGTTTAAAAATACCTAAATTACTATTTTACCAATTCTTGATTTTAGTGATGTTATCTATAGAACTGTCTTTAGCTCTCCTGAAAAAATTTGAAGTTGTCTACTAGTGCCATCTGTTTTGTAACAGGAGCATATTGGTGCCTAACTCACTGGTAAACGACTGCCCTTACTATGTAAATCCCTGCTGTACTTAAGCTCACTGAAAAAAAACTTGAAACTTGAGACTCTCATCCCCCTCACTGCTTTATAATTACTTCTCTAAGAGCTCTTGTTTGATCATTGTCTCATTTGCACATTGTTTACAGTAGCCATATCCTTTTTTTTTTAATCCATTTGCACAAGTATGCTCAAATGTAACTTCCTATTGTTATTCCATTTGACAACTGACCTACCATTTTAAATTGAACTATTCTTGCACAAATTGTATATAGATTCTTGACTGTTTTGTATTTTTAATTTTGTTCTGTATTTTATTGTGAAACTGCATGTTGTTCTCCATGATAATGCTTTATCTTGGCCAGGTCGCCGTTGCAAGGTCACATACATTTTCAATTGGGTTGGGTATCATTTTAATTTAATCGATTCCGGTTGTGATTCAGATTCTGCTTATTGATTCCGGTTCTTATCGATTCCCGGTTCCGATTCCAATATTTTTGGGAGAAGAAATTCAACAGATTTCAAGAGGGAAAATTTCCTGACTTTTCATTTAGGCTATAATCAGTCAAATCAAGGTCAATGACAGGATTCAGGAAGGGTTCTTTTTCTCTTCATTTATAAAAAATAAGAATAGCCTTTTTAAATGTGGATATGTGTTAATGTATTTAATTATTATAATTACATACTGTACATTTACAGCATAGAATATATAAGAACAGTTTACAAAGGTGAGTAAATTAACAAATCATATGTTTACCAGCTGGTTTAAATTCAATAACACTATTAACTAACATGAACATTTAGGCATAGGTGCACCAAAGCTGACCTTGTATGTCAATGTTACTTTACAGTATTAATCTTGTTTAATGTCTGCATTTGAATTTAATCCAACCTTTAGAATTCTCATAATCATTTCATTAGTTTCTTTCATCTGATTATTCAGTTAATGATCACGTAATGACCTGGACAATGTTACATGCATTGTCAACCTTTTGAGTTTAACTATGCATAGGGCCTATCGTTTAGAGAGCAAAAATTCATTCTATTTTTAGATAAGCGGCCACACGCATTGTTAACAAAGCCCAGTGTAATTCAAAGTAAAAAATTAAATGAATAAAACTTTGTAAGCTCATAACACTAGAAAACAATATTAATTGTTTCAGCGTGGCTTCAGCTCTAGCTGGTTATGATGGTGCTTTATACGGCGCATACAGCTCCACTACAGGTAGAGCTGGAGCAGAGGAAGGGTTCATGTGATTTTGTTTGTTGTGATTACTTTCGTCATAAGGAAGTTGATCTGATGGATTTGGGTTAGGAAATAAAGGAAGACGCCTCAAAGAGGTAAACAGAAGTGTCCCGTCAATTTGGGCATGCTTGCATTTTTGCATGCAAGTTAAGTAAAATTGTTTAAAATACATGACAGTATTTCAGCCGTCCTGTATCAGTAGCTGGCAGATCAAAGGGTAAAATGCGCAACTAACCTTGTTGCCGTTTTCTTTCTTAAAATGAGGCCACTCTTTTGACTGTTAAGCGAGATCCATCTTTCACACTGTCGATGTACACATGTATGCTAGGTTCTGAAATACACTGCAGTGATGACGCGTACAGCGTGATAGGCAGATGGCTACGCATCAGCTAAAGCTATTTCTAATAAGTAAATCAAATTTTTGAACCGATAAGCAGAACCTAAATAATATTTATTTTAAAGCTACCCAGTTTTTGACATTTTGTTTTCGATTCCAACTTGGAACTGAGTTTCGGTACCCAACCCTAATTTTCAACTGGCCTACCTGGTTAAATGAAGTTGCAATAAAAATAAAGTTGAAACCGGTTACAGCACCACTTAGATCGGTAGCCAAAGCATTTACCAACCCTGCGTTCCCACTCTTAACTATCTGTCTTCTGTGTTGAACACAAGTAGTTAATTAAACAAATGTGTATTAAATGGTGTAAATTATTATTATTTTAGTAGCAATAATTCCCAACCTTGTTTTGGCATTGAATTTGGCATTGTACAACAATAAATGTAGTTAAAAATAAAATGTGTCAAGTTGTGTTCCCTGTGTTAAGTTTGTCTCGTTAGCAGAAATTAGCCTATATAGCTTGTTGATATGCTTAACTATGGAATTAACAAACAATTGCTTTACAGCAGACAGCCATTGCTACACTAGCTATAAAAATTGCTCAAGTCTTGCAGATATATTATCAAGTGATATTTTATAATGCTCTCATCTTGCTGCTTATGCACGTGAAGCACAGCTGTAGACTGCTTAAGATAATATATAATTCCTTTAATGATCTATTAGTGCTATTATTTGCTATCACAAGGTATTATAGAGTTTTTTTTGTAAAACTTCACTAGCAAGTAGATATGTTTTCCAATCTCTAGAATGTAGCCAATTTAATTTCATGCATAGACACAAATATATTTTGAAATCTGAACTGCTAACTAAATTATTAAATTAACTTTATTATTAGTATTATCCTGAGGAAAAAAAAAACATGCTTTTGTGAATTTGATCACAGGTTCTTGAAATTGTAAAAAAGAAATCATGTAGTTTTTATAATAATAAAAATACTTATTATTGCAATAACACTGAAAGAGGCTTTATATTTCATGATCTAGGTGAACCGGCCTTTGGCACTGACCCCTGTCAGTAGCAGCATGCTCCCATTGCCCCAAAGCACTATGACCCAAGAAGAGTTGATGGTCTCTCTGGTGACGGGCCTGGCATCCCTCACCTCACGTACCTCAATGGGCATAATCATTGTTGGAGGCGTGGTAAGGAGCAAATATGCATGTTTAAAGTCATGCACAACATATCTTGATAGACAATACTCAAAACTCACTGCTCACCCCACTCTTCAGATTTGGAAGGCGGTTGGTTGGCGACTCATAGCCTTGTCGGTGGGCCTGTATGGCCTGTTGTACGTCTATGAAAGACTGACGTGGACCACCAAGGCCAAAGAAAGGGCTTTCAAAAGGCAGTTTGTGGACTACGCTAGTGAAAAGCTTCAACTCATTGTCAGCTACACGGGCTCCAACTGCAGCCATCAGGTTCAGCAGTGAGTGGACCAGCACTAGTAGTATTCTTAAGAGAAATGTCATAGTGCTATGGATATACTCTGTACAAAATGGAAGGGTTTTAACACTACCAGGTAGGAGTCAATAATGCATTGTTTTCAAATTAAAACCCTCTGAACTCCAAAACCTGCGGGCGGGATAAAAAGTATTATTTTCTTTAACAGATAAGATTTTACACCTTTTTTTTTCTATCCAGAAACGGTAAAAATTGTATTTGTCGTGGGAGATTCAAATTTCCGACGGTCCTCAAACTAATCATGTAAACCGAAGGCATCCGTTGGGATAAATAACCAAATTAAAGCCTAAAATAGTGATGTTTCGTAAGAAAACACGTCATTATACATGTCTGATCGATGTTTTCGCCTAATATATACTATTTGTGGTATCCACATCCAATACAAACACAACATTCTGCGCTTTTCAGCGCAACCATGATGGCTTGATTCAATCGGCTGTGAGCAAATGTAACGTGACAAGTATTTAGCAAATCAACTGATATGCAGAGGCTCTGAGGATTTAGCTCAAGAAATAGCTGTCTATATTGTTTTATATTGCTTACAGAGAGAGAACATAAGAAAAAAGCATATAAAACAATCATTAAGTTCAACATGGCTAAAAAATATACAGCAGAGCAAGTCATAGCCATGCTTGTGGAGGATGCATTTGTCAGTGACAGACGTCAATTCAGTATCTCGAACGGAGGGGTATTTTGAAGAGGGCAAGGATCGACTTGAGGACTAGTGAGTATATTTGTAGTATACTATCATGTTATCAATATGTTGATATACTATATTTATACTATTATAAATTGTGCAAGTCTCCATTCGTATGTTACATGCTCTCTGTAGTAGTTGGGGCTCTATGCGATTATCACCTCACTGCTGTTTTGATTATTATTTATGTATAACTATTATATATAATCTTATATTATTTCTTATGGATCTGTAGTAGTTAATGTGGTTAAACTATCACTTTCACTGCTGTGTTTTGATTATTATTTATGTAATATTATATATTATAGTATATTTCTTTTTAGATATGTAGTTCATGTAGCTACTATCACTTCACTCCTGGGTTTTGATTATTATTTATGGACAACTATTATATATTATGTTGTATTATTTATTTTAGATCTGAAGACAACAGAACCTTTCGCTTTAGGTAGTTCTCCTCCATCGTCAACCTCATTACCACAGGTGAGTTCTGTTGATGAAAGCACATCTGCATGGAAGTGCAGAAGGTGTGTTGTAGCACTGTGCCTGATTTAAGATAGGATTTGTTTTTTTACTGGCATGACTCTGGTATGCTTCTGCATTGTGAAATAGCTTTGAAACCTGTGTAAATAGTTAGAAACGCCCAGTGTGTAGAGGTTGTACATGTAAGTAAATAGTTATGTATAGCATGTGGAGCAGACATATTTTTTCCATTATGTATAACACTTTTGGGCACTTGAAAGCATATTGTGAATATTGATTCCACCTTTTTTTTTTTTTTTTTTGTAAATTAAAATATCAAAGAAATTCAATTTGCGTTTTCTCTTTTTTATTACATATATAATTATATCTCTGTTCTACTTCACAAATTGTTAGTTATCCATCCTTTTATCCATGGTTGTGCTGTTTACATAGAGGTGCAGAACTTGCAGGTGAAGTGAAAAATGAGCCCACAGTGATTACAAATGTGAAGGGAACAAAAAACAGCCAGAAATGGCTTGCGGTCCAGAGGGTTTCATATTAATATTGTGATTTGAAATAATGCAATTAGCAAATTGCAAATGCTGCAATTTAGGATATGTTATGCCGCACATCTGAACCAGAGTTTAAACCGTAGCGCATTGAGGAGGACTTACGAGAGGTCGACTGATAGTGGATTTGTAAAGGCAGATATATCATCCCTAGCTCCTTGGATCCATTTTTTTTTCTTATAGAAGCATGCTCATACATTAATTAGTGTCAAATTGTAAATCTCATATGCATTTTTGGTATTAAACTGTAGGAAACACTTTTGAGATTTCAATTGCAGTTAAATATTCCATGTGAGCGTCCTTTACTACTGCTCTTTAGTAAAGGAAGCTCAAAAACAGCATACATATGTTTTTCATTTTCGCCTGACATAATGTTATTTAAATAATTTTATACTTTATTGGATTTATGCATCTAAACCCCTTTTACACTAAGACTAAATTCCGACATCTGATGAGCATACACTAACCTAAAGGATTATTAGGAACACCTGTTCAATTTCTCATTAATGCAATTATCTAATCAACAATCACATGGCAGTTGC
>JAODOY010014303.1:28174-51800 GCA_025399855.1 Forbesichthys papilliferus | reverse complement strand
GCCATTTGGTTTTTGGGGTTGCCACCCCCCCCCCCCCCCCCCCCCTTCCTCCCCTTCCTCCTTCCCTGCTGTGCCCTGTCTTCAATCTTCTATCTGTCTACCTGCATCCTCTCTGCTCTCTCTCTCTCTCTCACTCTATCTTTCCTCTAGTGCCTTGCATTTCCATCTCCTCCCTCTCTCTCTCTCTCTCTCTCTCTCTCTCTCTCTCTCTCTCTGTCTCTCGCCTGCCCCGCCTCCTAATCAGAGCCATATGTTGGCTGAGCTAGAGAGCTGTCGATACACGGGATTGTTTTCTCCTTTGGCAGTGCGGTACGCTGCCAGAGTCTGCTATTCACGTGTGTATCGGCGAGCAAATGGGTCGCGCTTAGTTAATCTGCACGTGCACAGAGGTGTAGGTGCGGAGTGAGCCGCGCACGCTTGAAGTGTGAATCGGGCGTGCGTACTTCTGGCACTAGCTGTCTACAGAGGAGGCATAGACCTTAGCTCCCCTCTATTTATAATCCTTCCATCATTCCTGCCTCTTTCACCTTCATCCTCTCCACACCTTCTAGTTTGTCACCTCTCTGACTCCCCCTGGTGGCCGTCATATTTCACACAGTCGTGTTGCACTGCTCCTGGCTGCAGATTAGCAATACATTTGAATCATGTCAGTTGTTCTGAACATACCTGTTGTGTGTGTGTGTGCATGTATTGTGTTTATTCACTAGGAATAAATTCAGCATTACATAAATAATGTAGTTTTATTTAAATATTATGTAAGTTGGTAATTAATCAATAAAAGAACATACAATTAACTATTATTATATAATTATATATATACAAGGCAGAACAGAAGCCAATTGTAGTACAGCTGCATTAAGTATTTAAAACTCACCAAAAAGGAAACTACGAGGGCATTTTATTTCTTAAACATGAGATTGCGCTTTATCTGCAGCGTCTGTCAAAATAAAAGCGGAGTGATGTGCTGTCCATGTGGAGTGGCCCCGGCCAACAACAAACTAATTCTAGTTTGATGTTTGCTGTGACATCTCGACTGATCTCACATTCTCTTTCTCTCTCTGTTCCACCCTCCTTCACATTCCTTTACCTCTCTCTCTCTCTGTCTCTCTCTCTCTCTCTCTCTCTCTCTGTAGCAACCATGGGCATCGGCAAGGAGCAGAGGGGAGAGAAAGGACTGTGTGAGTTCTCCACTGCAGTATTGATGACCCAATGATCCCCTGCAGAAGGCAGACACAGAGAGGCTTAACACACAGAATCAAAATCAGAATCAGAATCGCCGCTGCAACCTCCCAGCCAGAGCCGAGGGTACTGCGCAGGACGCTGTCTGGTGTGGCAATAGCGCTGTGTGGGTGGCTCAGATAATTGAACACACACAGTGCTCTGGTGATTGGCCCCCCTTGCCAAACAATGACACGGGTTAGTCACTCAGCGGCTCGCCCAACTGCATGCACAGTGGTTGCATAACGATCGCATGTTCCTGCGCTTGTATTGCGAACAGTGTTTTCATGTGTGACATTACATGCCTCTGCAAAGAGCTGTTTACTGTTTTGTGGCTAGCATGCCTAATGGATTTTAATCATGCGACTGTTCCTCCCTTAGGTTCTTTTGTCTTCTTGCTGAACGGCTGTGGAAAGAAGACGTGCCCAGGAGGGAGGATTCGGCGCTTGCTTTGACCCCGCCCCTTTGTGACGTCGTCAGCGAGAACGCATCTCCATTGGATGAGTGAGTTGCCGGGACGCCTGCGCTCGGGCAGAGGTGGCGGGCCTCTGGCAGAGACCAAGGCTGAGGGCTGCCAGGGGCGTCTGGAGGGTCTGGACAGACCCGAGCTCTGGACCGGGGAGCTGGAGGCCCCCCAAGGGGCCCCACAACCTGCCAACGATGACAGACAGGTAACCTACGACCTCTCGGCGCCCCCCGGCTCTCCCTCTGCCCTGGCCAACGGCCTGCACCTACATCGACGGGCGGGGCAGGGCAGCCGCCGGCGGAGGCCCCTCGAGACTCACCTGGCCCCCGAAACGCTATCTGAGACCCTCCCAGTCATGCAAGCGCACAAGGACCCTATCGCGCACGCAGACCCCATCGTGCACGTGGACCCGTGCGTGCACACAGGCGTGGACGTGCTCACGGACTGTGCGGCGCCAGAGCCGTCCAGGACTCTGTCTCCGGAGACCGGACACGCGGGCTCACCTCAAACCCTGCCTCTCTCTCTTGTCAATCGCCCACCCGCCGCCAGTCAGACACCGGTGCCAGCACACATTGCAGAAGTAAAAAGACTCCTCCCCTTGCCCTGTCTGGGCCCCGCTGGCCCCGCCCCTCCCTCAGAGCCCTCCCCTCTCCCCCCTGTGGAGGCAGAGAGGAAGTATGCGCTCCGCAGCTCAGGGCGACCCCGCTTTCCCTGCCACCTCCGCAAGTCGTCGCGGCTACGCCGCAGCGCGGAGGACATCGAGAGGCGGGAAGCGGCCGAGCGAGGGATCGAGGAGGAAGAGACGGCGGAGGCGGAGGTCCTGGCAGAGGAGAAACTGTGGCGGGTCAAAGAGGAGGTGCTAGCCGTGAAGGAGAAAAAAGAGCAGCCCCTTGTGGATCCTGTGATCCCGTTTTCTCCGTGCCCTGCAGACACGCCTCTGGCTCTGACTGTTCCCAAGCCCGCCCCCAGAGTAACGCAGAAGCCCGGGCCTAAACCCGGCCCTAAACCTGGGCCTAAATTTCGACCCAAGCCTGGTCCAAGGTCCAGGTGTGGGCAGAGAGCTGGTCCTAAAAGTGCGCACCGACCCATCCCCCTCTTAAGCCCTCACAACATGACCGAGCCTCAGTCCAGTTTCCCTCCACTAACACCTGTTTACCCACCTACACCAACTGTGAAGGATGAGGCTGTTCAGCTCGAGGTGTGCCCTGCCGCTAAACCAAGAAAAGGACGTTTTGTCGGGGTGAGTCACATGCTTTAGTGCCGCTGTCCCTGCAGCTGGCTTCATTTAATTCAGAGAAACATCTGACATTTTAATGATTTGTTCCACATTGTGTGTACTTGTTTGTTTGCTGCTTATGTGGCATTTTAAATGGGAAGGTAACCGTCACAGCTGCAACATGTTTATGATCCCTCTACTAATTGATTATAGCATGTCGGCTAGTTAATGCTAATGCTAGAACGCTAGTTTAATGATGCTTCACCCAAAAATGTTAGCCCATTAAAGCCCTCATAGCTTTGAACCCTGGACGCATAAAGGTCGTAGCTTACTACATCTCCTTGCATGGAAAATACTGTACTGTAGCTCTTCATATTATTTTAATTTAAGGACAAAAGAAGCTTTAAAGTAATTGTGTACGGGTAGCTTCCTCACCTCTGTATACTGTGCACAGACTGACGTTCATGGTGAAATATCCAGTGTGGTTGCTATATTTAATGAACTCAGGATTTATTTTTCAGGCTTCACTGGGTTCCATTGTAGCTCAGCTCACGTCTATACTAGTCGACGTGCCATAGGCAAACGACAGGCTTGTATTGACGAATCCTCAGACCCTTCAGTCAGTGTCATAAAAGCATTAGAATTATATTTTCTGAGACATAATGGAGTACAGGCTAAAATAAAAACATGCATCAATTTCGCTCATTAAATACAGCAACCAAAGAGTGTTTTATCCTGAATATAAACTATGAGTTCATTCTTTGTCTCTGCTCCTCTTTAGGTGAGGAGGATTGTGGTGAAAGTCGCTCGTATCCCTGTCAATCTCAGCCGCCGGCAAAAAAGCTACAAGATCTCCAACTTGGAAACAGTTGGCGGGGTGGAGAAAAGCAGCGAGGGGGGTCTTGAGGGACCAGAGGTGGTGCGTGAGCCAACAGCTCTTCTCCGCATGAAGAACAACGGGAAGAGCGTCATGGTGATGTTTCCACCCGGGGAACTTCCTGTCATTCTCAAGAGGCGGCGTGGCCGCCCGCCAAAACAGACTCTTCCGGGAATGCCAGGAGAGACGCTGAATACCGGGAATGCCGGGGGTAACGGAGACCAGCCCAAGAAGCAGCGGCGACGTCGGCGAACTAAACTCCCTTGCCCATTCCCGTCCTACGTCAACGACACCAATGATGTGAAAACGGAGTACGGAGACGTCCTCTCCAAGCTGGCCTTTTTGAACAGGCAGCCCCCAGCTACGGGACGCTGTTCCCCCCCTCGATGCTGGACGCCCAGTGAGCCAGACACCTTCCACACCCCCTTGGAAAACCCCGGTATATCCACCCTGCTGCACCGGCTGACGGGTTTTAGGCGCAGAGGAGGCCGGGGAGGGGGCTTGGGGAGAGGGGGTGGGGCTGCGGGGGGTATGGCGGGGGGCGAACGCAATAAAAGCACCTTCAGCGACTTCTTTGAGTCCATCGGTAAGAAGCGCAAACTCGGTCCACTGTCGGAACCTGGGTTACCCAGGAAGCGGGGGAAGGGTGCGGGCGGGGTCGGGAGGGGAGGGGGGATCGTAGGAAGCGAGCTCGGGGGCGAGAAAGCAGTCAGGAAGAGACGGCAGAGGAAGAACGGGATATTTAAAGGTGAAGCTGGGACGGCCCCGGGACAAGACTGGGCCAATGGGGCCGGTGGGTGGGGGGAGGAGAGAGACAAATGTCTGGGAGACTTCCAGACCGGTGGGTCTCCTAGGCGAGGTCTTCCCCCCTGTGAGGCTGGAAGGGGAGGCGCGTTCACCGGGGCAAACAGAGGAGCAGGGCCACAAGGGGAGGACTCACACGGTCTGTTTGCCGGCTACTTCCGTTCGCTTTTAGACTCGGACGATTCATCGGATCTGTTGGACATCGCCTCTCAACGAGACCCCCGCAAAGCTCCATCCACTCCTGGCTATGAGGCTTCTAGTCCGGTCCCAGGGCCCAGCTGGTCCTCTGCCTTCCCTAAGCGGAGCCCGAAAGGTCCGGGGGGATCGGTGGACAGCCCCGGCCAAACTCACTGCCCATCAGGCAGGCCGTCCTACAGCTATAGCAGCCTGGCCCAGATGTCCCCCAACACATCGACCTACCCCAAAGCCACACCGCTCTCCCTTTCCCTGTCCCATTCCCCCAGCTCCCCTCATCCCTCCACCTATGGCCACTACCCGTCCGGCTACGCTGCTTCATCCCCTGCAGGGGTCAGTGCAATACAACAAAGACCTTCAGACTGCAGCTTCTCCTATGGCTCAGGACCCAGTGGTGGCAAAGGCCACATGGGCTTTCCCAGCTACCAGGCAGCAGCCAAGAGGGGCTACAGCGGATACCCCGGGGCAGCTAATTCCTCCGTAGGCCGGAGAGAGTCGACAGGACCCACGTCACCAGGCGGAGGCTACATGGCTCTGGCCAAATGTAGCCCGTTTAGCTCCTCCCCTGGACTAGAGGGCTATAGACAGTACAACTCCAACCAGTGGAACTACAGGTAAACTACAGACTGGCAGGCATTCTCGAGAACGCTTGCTATCTTAAAGGCAGGGTATGTCATTTTCGAGCACGCTTTAATATCCCTCTGCGCGTCTGCGACGTTGCTCCACACATTGAAACACATTGTGAAGCAAAGAGTAAGTAGTACTACGGCTTTGTTGATATGAACGTTTTTCACTTTGTTTATTTTCCTATTTACAGAGCCAGGGCTGTGTAGAAATTCACATTCTTTTTTCAACATGCGCAGAGAACGATAAACTAGCGAAATGCGAGGAGATATTGTGTATTTGACAAAACGTGTATTAGCTTACAAATTAGTTTGTAATAGCTGACTATACCTTTAATTCAAAACAAACTCCCTCAGAAGCTCCGCCCCACATATTGAAATGCATTGCAAAGCCAAGCGGTATTGTTGTTGTCAGCGGTGTTTGTTTGTTTATGTTCCTATTTACAAAGCGAGGGCTGTTTAGAAGTATCGGATTATTTTGGGGAATTTGACTAAAAGTGTATTAGCTTCCAATTATCTTACAATAGCTGGCTTTACCTTTAAATAATACCTCAGAAGTAAAATAAAGGTGGTATTATTATTTATGCATGCCTACAGTAAGGTAAGTCACAGTAACAATCAATGCTTACTTTCCTTATCTCACATAAGTGCTGTTGTTGGAAGTGTGTAGAAATATTTGTTGTGTGTGTGTGTGTGTTTCAGACAAGGCTACGGAGGATGGGCGTCCGACAGCCTTAGCTCTCAGTACCATGGCTACGGCGAATACGGCTCTAACGAGTCCAAAGATATCCTGGATATCTCTAACTACACCCCACAGAAGGCCAAGCGGCAGCCCTTCCCCGAGAGCCTTTCTGAGTCGTCCTCAGATTCCTCCCATCTGGGCTCCACAGTTACCGGAGGTGGGTCTAGCTCAGGGGGCGGGGCTTATAAACAGAAAGAGCCTGCTCCCGTCGGTGGGGAGGGCGCTCCATCTAGCCTGTCCAGCCTGGAGAAGCTGATGATGGACTGGCACGAGAGTGCCGCGGGCCCCTCCTACAACTGGAGCCAGAACGTTCTGTTCCAGAGCGCCGGCAGCGGCAAGCAGGGCAGGGGACGCAGGAAACGGGCCGAGCCACTGTCCGACAAGGAGGGCGGCTCCCTGCTGCGCTCAGACTCCCCGTCCAGCCCGTCGCCAACCCCCACCCCCGGTCCGAAGAGAGGAGGCGTCGGAGGAAGGCCCAGGGGCTCCCGAGGAGGCAGAGGGGGGTTATCTCCCTGTCAGAGAGAGCGTCCAGCCGGGGTTAAAGGTCGGGGCAAGGCTGCCGCCGCATCGGGTATGGCGGTGTCGGCGTCCACGGGAGGCCCGGAAGGTTCCGGCCTGTTCCAGGAGGTGCTGGACTATTACAGCGGGGACAGCAGCAGCCTCTCCCCATTGGCCACGCCCAACACCGCACCGCACGCCTCCAGCTACCTCCAGGACCCCTGTGAGTACCCCTCCCCGTACTCCGCCCACCCCTCCACCCCGTCCTCCGAGGAGCGCTACCCGGCCATCTACCCCGGGGAGTCCTCGTCCTCCCTCTCACCCAGTGTCTCCTCCCCTCCGTACCCGCCCAAGCCCACGCCCCCTCCCCCCCAGATGTACCACCCGGTGCCCTCCAGAACCTTCTCCCCGTCCTGCTCTCCGTCGCCGCGGCTTACGCCCCACTGCGGCACGGCGCTGAGCCCCCCCCACCGGCCCCCGCCACCCCCCAAAGACCCCCAGCAGTATTCCCAGTACGACTCTCCCAGCTACTGCAGCTCCCCCTACTGGTACGGGCAGACGTCGCACGGCGGCAGCCCGAGCCCCCACGCCAACCCCCACGCCAGTCCCCACGGCAATGCGCACGGCAACCCCCTGGCGGGCGCGGCGCACATGAACCCCAGTCTGCACCAACACCACCAACACCACCACCACCACCACCAAGCCGCCCAGCCCCACAGCACCCTGAGTCCGCAGACGCACCCGGGCACCCTCCACCACAGCAGCCCCCAGGCCAACAATCAGCTGCACGCCCACCACGCCACGCCCTCCTCCAACGCCAACCTCCACCCTCTGTTTGACGATCGGCCCCCCGCTCCGGCCATGGCTGCCAGCAAGAGGGACCTGGTCCACATGGGCCCGGGTCACTTGCAGCAGACCCCGCTGCCCCCCTCACCCTACCCCAAGCCCTCGCCTCTAGACACCTCGCCCCACCAGGAGGATGTGGGCAGCTACTCCCTGCCCCACCACACCTACCAGGGCATGAGCCAACGCTACCCCCCTCAGGCAGGGAGGGGAGGGGGGGTGCTTTGCCAGCTCCTGGAGCCCCCCAGTGACGACAGCTTCAGCGTCACCAGCCTGTAGCGACAGGTGAGATACAGTACATCTCCACAGAGTGGCCCCTCGACAGTCGTAAGGACAAGGGACAGTGAAGTGAGATGGCGCAGACGTGAATAGCTATCTTAAAAATGAGGATGTGTTGTTGGGTTGTGTGGATAGAAGAACGCCACACTACAGCAACAGACTCATTGTTTGTGATCCGTCACTCAGACTAACTTTACCAAACAGTAAAAACCGGGGTCTAGAACATAGTCTTCATCTAAGTTCTGTTAACATTTGATCCATGTTATGCGAACTGAATGCACATGAACGAACACTTAAACTGACTTTAAACCACCATTCTATTTTGATATCAAAGCCTGCATGCAATTGGCCCATTTACTCTACCCACTCTATCCCCTAAAATAATTTGACAAAGCCTGTTGTGCCAGTGTCATAATATTTTGTATATACTTTTCTACATAATTGCCCTCTTGTGCTGTGACCATCTTTATCATAAAGGGTGAATTCATACGGCTGCTTTCATTCTGCTGAAAACATATTCTTAAAAGGCCCTATCTCTGTCGCATTCTGTTTCAGGTGAATTCAATCCAAGCTTTTACAGATTTGCAATTCCTTTTACTTTTTTCTTTTTTTTTTAAGAAGACTGTCTTTGTGAAAGACTGTGACGCTAAGAGGAAGAATTTGGCTGCCAGCTTTGGACTGTTAAGCTTTCATTCTCCAGCACTGACAATCAAGAGCCAGCCACTACACAAACAGCATGCACACACACACACATGAACACAGGCGTGTGTATTCTGTATGCATTGACTTCTTTTATACATACAGATAGACATACACGTGCGACACAGCTGGAACGAGGGAATGGCCAAGAGGAGATGACAGAGGAATGACAAGACGCTGACCGACAAAGAGAAATACACACAGATATTGTCCTGCCCCGCTGAGCATTCCATTTCCCAGAAGTCTGTTCACTGGCCCTGTGCCACATGCCTGTAATACAGACAGTTCAGGATCTGCCCCTTCCCCCCCTAAGGATTCTCCCTATCCACATCCCTGCTACCTCCCACCAGAGCAAAACCAGCACACAATTCTGCTCACCTAGCGGTCTTGTGCTAGATCCCTAACCCTGAACCCAACCCCTGAACCCAAACCATGAACCCCTAACCAACCCCTGACCCCAGAATCCAAACCATCAAGCCTAACCCAACTACTGAACCCAAGCCATGAACCCCTAACCAACCCCTGAACCCAAACGATGAAGCCTATCCCAACCGCTGAACCCAAGCCATGAACCCCTAACCAAACCCTGAGCCCAAACGATGAAGCCTATCCCAACCGCTGAACCCAAGCCATGATCCCCTAACCAACCCCTGAACCCAAACCATGAAGCCTAACCCTGAACCCAAACCATGAACCCTAACCCAATCCCTGACCCCTGAACCCAAACCATGAAGCTTAACCAAACCCCTGAACCCAAACCATAAACCCTAAACCAACCCCTGACCCCTGAACCCAAACCACGAAGCCTAACCCAACCCCTGAACCCAAACCATGAGCCCAAACCCTGACCCCTGAACCCAAACCATGAAGACTAACCCAACCCCTGAACCCAACCATTCACCCTAACCCAACCCCTGAACTCAACCCTGAACCCAAACCATGAGCCCAAACCCTGACCCCTGAACCAAAACCATGAAGACTAACCCAAACCCTGAACCCAACCATTCACCCTAACCCAACCCCTGAACCCTGAACTCAACCCTGAACCCAAACCATGAGCCCAAACCCTGACCCCTGAACCAAAACCATGAAGACTAACCCAACCCCTGAACCCAACCATTCACCCTAACCCAACCCCTGAACCCTGAACTCAACCATTCACCCTAACCCTGAACCCAAACCATGAGCCCAAACCCTGACACCTGAACCCAAACCCAGCTCCCATCCAATGCCACCATCTCCCTTTCAAAGTATATCTGTGCTCTTTTCTCCTCCCTCCGTCATGTCAAATGAGAGAGAAGTGGACAGGTACCTGCTCTTGTAATACCAGCATCTGTACATAGGACTCCCTGGCTCTGAGCATGGAGCAACCCCCCTCCTGACACTGATGCTCCATCTAAGAGCCCCTTTCTCAGCTTTCCGCCATGTTTTATGCTCTACAGAGGGAGGGGTTGCTGCAGCATGGAGATTCAACATCCTGCGTTTCGCTGTTTTAACTACAAGGGAAAGAGACACTGAAATTACACAACGGCCCCAAAGAGACTCTTGTTTTCTCTGTGTATATGTACGTATGTGTGTGTGTGTGTGTGTGAGAGAGAGAGAGAGAGAGAGAGAGAGAGAGAGAGAGAGAGAGAGAGAGAGAGTGTGGTGTGCACGAATGTGTTCGGCTGCTGTAACGTGCGTGTGTTGTGTGTCGGTTGTGTGCGCACGTGTGAGTGTGGGGTCAAAAGGAATGGAGCTCCCTGGATGTGGAAATCCAGGCTGAACCTCTCTCCCTTATTCTTTTCTGTGGTCTTGTGTTGTTTGGTGGTTTTTGTGACGAACAAAAAAAAAAAGTGTATATCTGTCTGTTACATATCATGTATGTATCTGAGGTGCAAAATATTTAAATACACATTCTCTTCTTGCCATTGGTAATTACGTCTATAGAGTTTACTGCTTCCTCTGGAGATTAAGGGGGGTGGGAGTGCATGTGCGATGTTGTGCCGGTGCATGTATGCGAGCGTACGTGTGTGCTAGAACCTCCCTGGATATTGGTCTGTATCCAGGCAGTCTGAGGCTGTGAGCAAAACAAGAGAGTTCACTCAAGGACACAACTTGGCGGGGAGAAAAGCAGAGAGACAGAGAGGGAGGGGGAGGGGGGGGGGGGGGGACTGATCGGAAAAAAGAACAGAACTAGCTGGAAGTTAGAGTTGAGGAAGGGGAAGTTTTAAGCCACTGGGCTCGGCTCTGACTAAAACAGAGTGCACCAGAGCGAGGCAGCAGAAGTTCTTGAATTCTCTAACCCATTGCCCGTATCTCATAGCTTGCCCACATGCATGCTTAGTAGTGGGGGCCGCAAGATGAACATCTACGTACAGTATCTACATTAAAAAAATGCTTTGTTATAAATTAAGATTAAACTAGATTTAAAATATCTAACAAAAGGATGACTTTAAAATCACTAATTTATTTGGTGCCCCAAACACAATGCAACCACTAGCTATGCTGCACTAGAGCGCATACAACAAGACATGTATAGAATTTGGTCCACTGGTGACCACTGTCATGTTGCAAACACTGGAGATCTGCTGCATGTTTTTTTGTGAGAGTGCATGCAGCAAGCGAGAGAAGGAGAGAGAGAGAGAGAGAGAGGGGGGGGGGGTGAGAGAGGGAGGGGGAGAGACAGAGAGAGAGACAAGGAGGGAGGGGAGAGGTGGGGAGCAGATGTGAGTGTTTTACTGCCCTCATATTGTGTACAGTCTGTCAACAGGCTGACTAAATAGACTCGCCCGTGGCCGGAGGACCGCTGTTAGTTGTAACATTCCTCTGTACGGTGGACAGGGATACATGCACAGTCAACAAGACTGCATGTGGGAGACAGGGAATTGTAAAAGGGATGTGTAAGCACGGCTGCTCACTTTCACAGTATAGAGGGCTATTATTCACTGAGAAAATACCCTCTTAAGTAACTGCTCATTTTGCTGAATCTTCTGGAATGTAAACCCAATTCACACATGTATACCTCTGCAAGACGGCCAGTAACAGTGTAGTACTGTAGACATACTGTAAGTAACACATTATTTCCTAGTTGGCCAATAAATAACTGAAAAACTGAGCGTCCATAACTAACTATTTACTAAAAATAAAGTATAAGACCTTAAGACCTCATCCAAAGCCCAGTAACCAATGCAGTGTTAAAAAAGTATGATGCAATGTAACTTTTTTTAAACGTCAAAGTTAACACTGGGTGGGTTTGTAAAAAAAATAAAAACAATATGATCTGTTAAAAGCGCACTGCTTTTCGAGGAATGTGCTGCGTCAGCATTGTGTCCACCCCCCCTCGGGGCTAAAAGCAACAGAAAGCTGCCTGCTGAGAGGAAAGAGGAGTGTTCTTTTTGGGACTTTCCTCTCTGGGACGGAACCTCCCTTTACTTGACTGCCACGGGACACCGCACCGGAGGCTGTGCGTGCGAGATGATTCCCAGCGCCACGGAGGAGGTATGCGAATCGGTGCGCGCGTCGGCCTCGTCCGCGTTGCTTTCCTTTTGATCCTGCCGTTCCTAGTTGCACTCCAGCTGTTTGTGGGTCTCCGGCTGCCGCGAGCCCACCGGGACGGGATCACCTTTTCCGTCATTAGCATCAAGCCGCAAAGGAAATCCACGTCCGGGTCTCTGGGTCCGAAGGGAGCGGAGGACGATGAAGCACGCGTGGAGAGTCATGCGTCACGCGGGTACGAGGATGAGAACGAGATGCTCACGCGCCAGGTAAGAAGTGGGTAACCACGGCACAGCCAACGGGGAACACGCACGTGCACACTCAGGTATATAGACGTGCAGCGCAGTTGCCTATAGCTACCCGCGTGCTGTAATTGTAGCCTACTTTCCAGCACTAATGGCAAGCTAGTCTCACGCTGCGTAGAATTAGTGCGCACGTGGTGGGGGGCGGGGAGGCAGAACTGACCTTTGACCAGAGAGAGAGACGACGTAACTGCTGTACCTACCCCTCAAACCATCCCCGTCCCCCCATCACACCCTCACCCATATGTTAAAGTTTCTGTCAGCCCATCTCTCTCTGTCCCTCTCTCTCTCTCTCTCTCTCTCAGTCCTCATCTCCATTCTCAGAAACCAACTCTCTCTCACGCTCTCTTTGTGCCCAAAGCAAACTCCTCTGACTCAGACTGTGAATCATAGACTCTCCTCCTCCTTATCGCGGTTGCCATGGTGATCACGAATGTCTGTTTTAGAACTGGGGTTCTGGGACTGCATATTGCCTGCATGTGTGTGTTTATGCGTGCGTGCGTGTGTGCGTGCGTGCGTGTGTGTGTGTGTGTGTGTGTGTGTGTGTGTGTGTGCCTGTTACAGTGCCTCAGGCAAGCATGACACCAGCAGGACTGAGGTCAAAACCTGTGAACTCTTCTCACACCCAGGGGGGGAGAAATGAAATGCATGCATGTCCTCACACACACACACACACACACACACACACACACTCCTACACACATTCCTGCCATTCATGCATTTTCAGATCACCTCTCTCTCCCATTGGAACACTGTAACTGACTGCTGCTTCATTGGCTGCTTAGTAACAACCAGATTCTGTGACTTCATGTATTGATAGGTTGGTGTATTTTGTGTGCAGGGCTCAACCAGAGGGGTGGAGCTGCAACTGTGGGCAGCAGGCCAGCCGTCTTTTACCGCAGAGTTGCAACGCATCCTCGCGTATCTCTCCAGACCCCAGGTACAGGGAAAAGCGAGAAACACAAAAATAACTACTTTAAACACCAGCTGGATAAAGTCATAATTTATAGCTGCAATAAGATATTTGTATTCTGGCACAGCAAAATAAAAATGATATATAGTCATATTTATATGTGCTATTGTGCTTGTATTGGGTAATGATGTTGTGTTAACGACACACTATGAAAACAAATTGTCGTCATGTTTAATTTCCATCTGTGTGTTGGTCTTCCCTGGACCCATTACAGTCAATATTCTTAATGTTCCTGTGCTACATAATAATCTGTGGTAGAAAGGTGATGCTGCTTTATGAGAAAATGTATTTTTTA
The DNA here is from genome assembly GCA_025399855.1 of Forbesichthys papilliferus. NCBI lineage: Eukaryota > Metazoa > Chordata > Actinopteri > Percopsiformes > Amblyopsidae > Forbesichthys > Forbesichthys papilliferus. The sequence goes on along the minus strand of JAODOY010014303.1, from coordinate 38,293 downwards.
CTTTTATTTATTTATTTTTTATTTTTTTACCCCAAGCTAGTTTTCCCCCTACTTCCTCCATACATCTAGAATAATCCGGCGTAACTTTGCTGCTGGCCAATAAATGTGATGATGCGCTGCATGGTGCATGTGAGACCTTTGATGTTGTGTCCGGTCTGCTCAGATGAAGTGCTCCAGCGTGCTGTCTCCGGGTGAGTCCCAGCCCTCACAGCCTCCCGCGGCCGTGCTGCCATGGCTGCTGTGTGTGGACCAGTGGCTCCTTCCAGCCACGCGTCCACCATGTGTTGCATACTCCTTCAGGTGTGTGTGTGCGTCTATTGCTTATGTATTCACGTCACTGACAGAGTTGGAACAAACATGGCAATGCATATTTAATCATGCATTCTATAATCTCCCAACCACCCTCTCTTCTCCTCTGCCTATTTGTCTGTCCGTCTGCCTGTCTGACTGTCTGCCTGTCTGTATGCTTGCCTGTCTGTCGGTTTGGATGCCCTCTCCAGCATGGATGCAGGAGATGCACACTTTTTGAGGACTGTTCTAGGGCTGGGATGTGAGGTCCACAGATTTGATCCAAGTAACTCGAATGCATCAGGCAGTCCCCTTCGCAGCAGTTTGGATAGTAACCATGGTGATGGTGTGGTTAATCATCACAAGATGTGGCTTGAGTGGCGAAAACACAAAACCAAGAAGCGACGCGTTCTGGGTAGCTCCCAATCACTGACAGATATCATGGAAGCTCTGGGACATTACACAGTAAAGCACACACACACACACACACACACACACACACGCACACACAAGTATTATCTGCACACAGAGCCAAACAAATGTACCTTACAGCCCCCTCACCCCTCTATGCACAAAAAAGTCTGTATGTTTCTATAGCAACAGAGCTCTGCGCCATCCATGGCTGCCATGGTAACACTTTGAGCCAGAAAATCACTGGCACATTGGCACAGTTACATCCTACAACCACAAGAGGGAACCGTGTGCTCGTGTGTAGCATTTCAAGTGATCCATGCCTGAAGTGTGGGCTTGATTTTAATTTATGCTTACACACATACACATACACATTTACTCCAGTGAAATGTTACAGTACTTGATATAAATTTAGAAAGGAAAAGCAGAAAAATAACACGCCGCCAATAACAAATCATAGGGTTGTTGAATATCAAGATTGATATTAGACACAACCTACTATAGACCTATTACCAATTTCTTTCAGCACATAAAATGTTTTCACTCATGCAACTTGACGTGAAGGCCACACAACATCACAAAATCTTGTTTGTGTATTATGTTAATGTAGGGGTATTTCAATCCCTATACATAAGGAGCCCTATCGTTCTCTTATTTACTGTATGTATTCGCTGCCACTCAGGTTCACTTCCTGTTTGCTGACCTCCTCAGTGCTGAGTGGAGAGTTTTCCAGAATTGGGTGGAGCTAGGAAGTCTGCGTGCCGTCCACCATCTCGTTGTCACGGTGCACCTGCAGTGGGCAGGCTTTGAGGTGGGCGGGTCTGATGAAGAGGTGCTCCGCTATTGGTTCAGCACTCTAGTGGGGCTGCAGGCGTCGGGACTCCGGCTGGTTAACATCTCTCCAGGAGAAGGCCACAGTGTGCTGAAACGGACTGTGATGGATGCACACAGCTCCTACATCCTCAGCTGGGTCAGCGTGAGAAGTTGAATACACCATGTTATATTGATAGTGTTTGTTCAGTTGGGAAATGGACACATTGTTTAAAACCACACGTAGGAATAGAGTTTAGTGGCAGTCTGATTGAATTTCTACAGGTTGACACATAGCTTGTGTGTCAATAGTTAATTGCTTCATTATTCAGCTGCAGTGTTCCGCCATCTAGTGGAGATAAGTAAAGTAGACAATATTTCTGACCAACTCAGGAATGCAATTTGTCACTGAAAACGGTGTAAGATACTGTGACTGCAGTTTTTACCTGACATGAAAATATTTTGGCCAAATGATATGGCTTATTGTTGTATTGGCACTGTAAAGTAACATTTGTGTTGCGTTTTACCACCATTTAGCTGTGCCCTTATTTTAGGCCTATCTAAAAACACTTTACAATTTGAATAAAAGCACTTTCACTATTTTTTACAGGGATATCTGTGAATTAATTGTATTCTGTCTGCTTTCAATAGCTAAGATTACAGTACGGCAAACATTGAACTATTAATCTTATTGTGTAAGATTCATTTTAGTGTGTATATGAATTATTCTGCAGGCCTGTAAACTACTCTCAAGCAATAAAAAACACTTTTTTGTGCTTCTGTGCAAATTAAAATACATTCTTAATAAACGTCTTTTGTTTTCATCACAAACTAGAAGTTTAGGATTATTTGCACAAACAACATGGGCTATTTTACAGTGTGAAAAAAACCTGGTTTCTAACCCATCTCACACTTTACCCTCTACAATAAAGTCCCTTACGGTATTCTGTGTTGAAAACCTAGATGGCCTCAAAAATACATAATCTAGGCCTACAGTAGGCTATAGTTATTTTTATAACATTGTATGAAAATAGAAACCGCAATGTATTCAAGTGAGTGCTCTTTCTAGTCCGTTCAGGCTACGCTATATGTTCATATGAAATGGCATAACACATTCTTCAGACGCGTTCCTCCAACCAGGTTACAACTCGCTAGATCTCGCTAGAAGATGGAATGTGCTTTCATGCCCCCACCCTCCTCTACGCAATATACGGACAAATGTTTACAACTAGTCAGGGTGGAGTTGCGCTTTTTACGTTAAGAGTTACATATCCTGTCTTCAGAACATCACTGACAGGCGCAGAAGCCAATGCGCTCTAGAATGTCGGTGCGTCGGCCAATCAGGAGTTCACAAACTCGGGACTTGATTTCTCCATTCGGCTTCTCCGCATACAGTAGCATACGGCTTGATGTTTCTTGTGGAAATCTTGAGACAACACCACTGCACTTTTTGATAGACTCTACAGGTAACTGTTTTGACGGTAAGAAAATGTTGTTTAATCCGTGCAGTTTAACTAAATTACGAATCTGAATGTCGGCTTTTGCGTGAGCTTGTCTACACGGGAATGTGAAGGGACGCTTTCAAATTACTTCCTGCTCTGAAGGCCTACAGTAGCCTAGAACACCAATTTCATATCAGACAAATGTTATTAACACTTTTTTGCATAGCTACCTTATGTCCTAAATAACGCCAAACGTGTATTTGTAATGTCGAACATACCTTAGATAGTATCTTAAGAAAAACTTGTATGTGATCTATAACAGTGCATAATCTTCTCACTATTTCTATCCAGATTACACACAATCTGCTCTAATATATTATTGTATAAAATAATGTGTCTATATGAACTGATTAAATGACCTTCTATACCGATCCATCAGCAAACACAAAATGTGTTTTTGCTGTGCACGCAAAGAATAGAAGATAGTTGCATGACCTCACAGGGCCTGGCATGAAAAACGTGTAATTACAGTACAGCATACGACCAAAATGGAGAATAATATGAGGAACCGTGGTATAGTAAACTATATTTGAATTATGGCTTTACTGTTGCTGGTTGGTTGTCTACAGTGATAAATATCGGACCAAAAATATTTTATGCTGCAGTTTATCTGTTTTTACAAAGCAGTTTTAACATGTAATGTAAGGTAAGAATTAATTTCCGTGTTTAGTTAAATAACCGGATGAAGTTGAAAAATATTGAAGTCAAGTAAGCCTTTAGTTTTACTTCTGCTTTATCTGCCTGGCATCGTGTGTATTTCAATGTGACTCGTCGATCTGAACGTCTAGTCTGGTAATCCAATGAATTTCTCTTCATGATCGATTTTAACATAATTCTGAGAGTGGTATGTACATACAGTAGAAGGCTTTTTGATGTCACTAAAACCTTTGTGCTTAAATAAGACATAATGAATTACTGTCTTACTTGGCATGTTGCTGTAACACACAAACCCATATTCCTCTTTTGAGGCCTGCCATTAACAAACCTCTGTGTTGTGGTCCCAACCAAAGCAGGGCCTGGTCCCCTTAACCTCCGCACCCCACCATGCCTCTGGTGACGAGGAACATCGAGCCAAGGCATGTGTGTCGCCAGACGCTGCCCGCTAGCATCCGCAGTGAGCTCGAGTGTGTCACCAACATCAGCCTGGCCAACATCATACGGCAGCTAGGCAGCCTGAGTGAGTGGTGCTGGGGACTTACTGTATGAGCACGGGTGCTGCCTGTGTGACTCTAACCTGCGTGTGTGTGTGTGTGTGTGTGTGTGTGTGTGTGTGTGTGTGTGTGTGTGTGTAGGTAAGTATGCAGAGGATGTATTCGGGGAGCTGTTTGTTCAGGCGGGAGCGTTTGCAGTGCGGGTGAACAAACTCGGGGAACGCGTGGATCGTCTGCAGGTCAAAGTAACTCAGCTGGATCCCAAAGAGGAGGAAGGTAAGTCACAATGCCGCACCAGTCTATTTAACCCTGCGGGTTATTTGATCAATAAATAGTTCAGCTTAAGACTTTATTACAGTAAAAAATTGATCTGCACACTTCTCTCCCTAATTGAAAATGCAAATACAATTCTAATGTAAATGTTGTCATTAATATTGTCTTCTGTGAATATGAAATATTCTATAATTTTCGTCTGTCATAGTGTCTCTGCAGGCCATCACTACACGTAAGGCCTTCCATAGTAACATAACCCAGGACCAGCAGCTGTTTATCCGCCCGTCGCTGCCCCAGCCCATACAGGAGACTTACAAGACATGTGACAAGCCACCGCCTCTCAACAACCTCAGCCAGTACCGGTAAGACATGTCACACAGTGGACCATTTCTGCTAATGCAAACTGGATGGTTTCTTTCCTTTTTGGTAAATATTATATAGTATTGTGTGGTGAATACTCACACACAGACAGAGATGTGTGTGTGTGAGTATTATAACTGTAATAGCATAGTCTGTGTGTGAGCATTCACCATAATAGTGAACAACTGCAGGCTAACTTGTGGATGTATTTTAGGGATGATGGCAAGGAGGCGCTCAAGTTCTACACAGATCCCTCCTACTTCTTTGATCTGTGGAAGGAGCAGATGATTCAGGACACCAAGGACATCATGAAGGAGAAACGCAAACACAGAGTAAGACACGCACGCACACACACACACACACACACACACACACACGAGGCAATTCATCAATAAGTGGCAACACCTGGAAAACATTAATAACAAATGAATACATTTCAATAACTTAGTATGATTAATAATAAGGACATCTATCTCTCTGTCTCTGTGTGTGTGTGTGAGTAGAAAGAGAAGAAGGATCTGAACCCTAGGACGCTGAATCCTCGGAAAATCAAGACCAGAAAGGACGAATGGGAACGTCGCAAGATGGGGGAGGAGTTTGTTGAGCCCAAGAATGATTTAATGTAAGTGAGCTGACCTCCATAGCAGAGCTTAGTGGGTTGTGTGTGGGTGCAAGGGTTGCCTAGGCATCCTTGAACAATTCACAACATCCACAGTCAAAGTACAGTTAGTCTTAATGTCTTGGTAGGTTAACACTGAAATACTGCTGGGGTAAATGTCTGACAATGGTACAATTCATGGGTGTCAATGGCTAAACATCGGAAACCAAAGTGACTACACATTTCCTGAATTGGCTCAGTTAGTGACAATGTAACATTTTAAAGAAAGATCAGACAAATGCACATGTAAGATGTCAAGTTAAAGGACGAGTCCAAACCACATAACTTCACATTATTTAATCACAACACAAAGTCCACAATAAAGAGATTTCACACATCACATGTTGTCAGTAAGAAGAGGGAAAAAAGGACTCACTACACAGCATGTGCTTCCATAAAGGACAGGCACAACTATAACGCACACCCGAAGACACTTTGACCATATGTTTTAATTATGGCATAGTTGCACATCCACAGTGATGAATAGCCTACTTTTATAGCATTAGATGAAAGCTGTGTAGAGAAGTGTGTGTGCCCTCCAGTCTGGTTATGTTTTTCCTTCCACTTATCCGCACATTTCGGTGATGCCGCCATAAATGAAATGTTTGAAATGACGTGTGAAATCCACAGAGACAGTTAATTTGTTATCCGTTGTGCTTAACCGGGCTAAGGCAACTATCATGCAACTGGTGCACCACCAAAACCTTCCGGGTAAAACACAGGCTCAAGAATTTCTGTTCCATGTGTGTAGTACCAAAGAAATAAAAAGACTGTTCACAGTCACACACAATATCAATAGTTGTTTTCGCGATATGGCAGAATTCAGTATACCGTTAGCATCGCTACAAAGCTGTGAAGAAAGCTACCGCTTTGCCTTAAGCTGCTATTAATGTAAGAATTGTTTTTAAAGGAACTCGTCAGAGGGTCTGAATGGCAGCTTTGGATCCAAAGAAGACGTCAACAGTGACAGCCTTGAGCAGAGCACAGGGTCTTACGCTTTCGAACCCGGCTCTCCGGCCCCTCCACCCATGACCGACGACTTCCTGCCTCCCCCGCCACCAGACGTGATGCAAGTGTTTCACACATACGCACGGACACCGCGTTGCTCCGTACTGTGCCTTCGCCCACCACACACACACACACACAGAGTGCACACCTATGATTCAGTGATGCAACACCACTGAGGTGTGTTTCAGAAGGCGTGTGTGTGTGTCTGTGCGCATGCAGTAGCAGCGGAAAAGTTTGTTCTGGGTTCTTCCGCTGATCCCTCTCTATCGTCGACAGGTACCGCGACGGACCGACCCAGAAGCGCGGCAGCTTGCTGAGCCCCGCCCACCCCCCTCCGGCACCCCCCATTGGCTCCCCCATCGGCTCCCCAACCGCTCCTCCCCATGTGCCGCCTCCCCCCCCTCCCCCCTCCGACTTCGGCATCCCGCCTCCTCCCCCGGGCTTCGACTCCCCCCCGCCCTTCTCCCCGTGCTCCGTTGGCTATCCCTCTCCCCCGGCTCCTCCCCCTCCCCCTCCACCTCCCCCTGGCTCCAACGCCATGTCTCCTCCCCCGCCTCCCCCCCTAATGCCCATGGGCGGTGGCCCCCCGCCTCCCCCTCCTCCGCCTCCCCCCCCGGGCCCTCCTCCCCCGTTCTCCGGGTTCCCCAGTGTCCCGTCTGGCGGTGGGATGGCCCCCAGCTCCGCCCCCAAACCTCAGCCGGAGCCCGTCGCTGACGCTCGTAGCGACCTGCTGTCGGCCATTCGACAAGGTAAGCCCTCTACCTTCGCTTTAAGTGGTGCTATGTGGCTTTCTGCCACTAGATAGCGCACTAAGCGTCAGCATGTAAGCAAATGCTGTGTGAGCCGCACACACGCACGCTAGTGTTAAAGTGCTGCAGTGTATCACTACACTATTGTACACTACACTACAATATAGTGTAGGAAAACCTTCCATTTAAAGGCATGGTTAGCCATTGTGAAGCAAAGCGTACTACGGCTTTGTTGAGCGGTGTTAGCCACTTCGCCACAGACACACGGAGTCAGGACTGTGCAGAAGTACACGCACAGAGAACAGTAAAATAGCGAAATGCGAGGAGATATTTGGTGAATTTGACTAAAAGTGTATTAGCTTACAATTAGCTTGCAATAGCTGACTATACCTTTTTAAAGCTAGGCGTTTTAATATATGTACTGTATACACACATCACAGCTGAGCAGAATTAGTGTCTAGTCACCATGAATTTGCGTAGTTGCACAGGGTCCATTTCTGTAACCCTACATCCTTGTGGCTAAAATTATCCACATTAACTCTTCTCTGTGACTTTTCTGTGATGATGTGGTTCTGTTAAAATAAAAATAACATTTCTTTATTTATACCGTTGATGTGAACAAGGCTGCACCACAGCATGATAAATTGAATATCTGTCTCTAACCAGCCTCCTGGCTACTGTAATAAAGGTCCTATATACATAATATAGCAACAAACAACTATTCTCTATGTAACTATATAGTGGAGTAATTGTGTCCTGAGCATATAGAATGACATCACACTCATGTACTGTGTGTCTGATGTAATCCGAGTTGATCTGTTATTTGTTTTCATCACTGGTCTTGTGTGCACGTGTGTCTGGTCTGAAATGATGTGTGCTTATCTACAGGGTTGGGTAACATTTGGGGTTTTTGTGATTCCTGTTCCAAATCAATACTTTTAAAACCGTTCCGGTTCCTAAACAGTGCCTGAACCAGTTCTTAGTAATTTGTTAATTATTATTCAAATTATTATGATTCACAGTAATTTGTTGACCGTCCCTTAGCCGCCAGCACTGGCATTTGTTATGTTTACACTTTTACAGGACACTGTCCGTTTAACAGGATTTATTGATAACATTAAGGCATGTAACTTTGTCTTTTGAGATTAAGTTAGGCTTCAGATGAACAATAGTTGGCCTATGCAAATGGATTTGCTCTGCACATTTTTATTTGTCGGGATGTGTGAATGTCGAGAAACTTTACATCTTCCTCTGGCACTAAAGAGAATGGACAACCCCGCAATCTGTAGGTAGTTTACCCTGACAGCTTATACAGCAGCTATAGATCTAGATAAAAAAAATATAAGGTTCGAGTGAATGTCTTTTGCGGCGCAAACATGCTGGCGCACCGGCATACATTACAGGTAAACATATAGACATATGATCGGTAACGCCACTATAATTATAAAGTCAGGGCCGTGGACCGACATCTGTTTTTAACCTTTTGCTTTAGGCATTTTAAGCATGTTTAACATAGCTAACGGTAGCCTACCACATGTCATAATGTTACGTCCGTTTCAGAGCCCCAAAGGAAACATATATAAATTGCCATGACCGCCCTACACTTAAGGGTTCCTTTCAGTAAAGGTTCCAGTGACCCAGTCCAAGAAAATACGTATGTTCTTATTTTTTTGCCATGCTGTTCCTCCCAACAAAATGCCTTCTGTTTACACTGGCACGTGTACAGTGTACCTGCCCAGTTTACCTGTAAGCCACGCGTGTATTAGATAATTATACGGAGCTAAAACACATTATTTTAGTTTTTAGCAGTTCAGTTTGTGTCAGGACTGAGTCAAAAGGGTCTTTTCATTTTATTTTTCGTTATTGGTCCAAGGGTGAAATAATACTACTAAAAATAAAAGTAAGGATTTGCGTCTGTACTCTTATGTTCGAGGGCTGTGATTGGTTTTGTACATCTTGTGTTGTGGAACACTGACCCTCTTTCCCCCCCCCCCCCCACACAAACACACACACACACACACACGGCAGGCTTCAACCTGCGTAAGGTGGAGGAGCAGCAGGAGCAGGAGAAAAGGGACCACATTGGCAACGATGTGGCGGCCATCTTGTCGCGCCGAATCGCGGTGGAGTGCAGCGACAGCGAGGACGACTCGTCAGAGTTTGACGACCATGACGATTGGTCCGACTGATGTTACCACGGCCCTGTTTCCACTGCCGCTGTTTTGTTTCGGCTTGCTGAAACCTCAGTGTTTCCATTCAAACTACCCTCTCTGGTAGAGTAGAGGGCGTGTGTGAGTGAGTGAGTGCTTGTGTGCATGCTGTAATTACAAATGTTCTTCTGTTCAAGACCAATCGTGTAATTCCAAAGATCAGGGGAAAAAGAAGCCCAAAGTTGTGTCTGTGTGTGTGAGTGTGATTGATTTATCTCATTGGCCATTCCTAATATTATTTGTTGCTTGTCAGTGCATGGTTATTATATAAGATGTGTATATGTCTGGAAAGAAATCCTCATGGTCGTTGATGATCTATATCCCAGTGACGCTGTCATTTCAGAGCAAAGTGCCTTTGATAGTGTTGGTTAAGTGTCTTTAGCTGTATGTAGGTAGGAATACTGGGGTGTGAGGGAGCGCAAATGCTTACCTACAACAAGCCTATGCAGACACACACACAGTATTTACAAGTGCTCTACTGAAAGACATAATGCTATAGTGTAAAACACTGATGTCCAAACATGGTCTTTCTCTCCACACAAGTTGCACATACATACTATGTTCTATGTATCAAGTCTTAAATATTCTAAAATGATGTTCATACAATAGCTTTAAGACCAATAGCCTTTCTTGTAATGATTAGTGTTCCTCTTTGTGGTGTGGGGGGGGGGGGGGGGGGGGGGGGGGGGGGGGGGGGGG